>VDFB02276906.1:0-107810 GCA_007258455.2 Sequoia sempervirens
CATCCCCAGTTGGATCCACTAGTAGAACCCTCAAAAAAATTCATGTTCCACTAGTTCAAATTGCATTTTCCCTAGTATTCCCCTTGTCTATTAGGATTTAGGGTTTTATGTGGGAGTTATTTGGCTTTGAATATCTTCTCCTTTGTCTAAACCTTTAGTCTTTTGGTCTATCCTTTTATTGACCTCCTATAACTAGTTACAGTCATGTAAAAACAACTTGAGTCATTAAAGCCCATGAAGTAACCGACCCCTTGTGCCTAGGTCTGAGAAATACTTTTATTTTGTAAGGTCGATTGATTGACCTTGTTTGGCCTTTACATCCTTTGAATAAAATGGTTTTAGGTCTTTTAAGGCCTTATCTTACATTGTCCTAGGTGGTCCCCTTTCCAAAACAACCTATGAGCATGTGCGTAATTGTTTCACTTAAGTTCCCATTCATCGCTATTTCCCATCGCTCATTGTGGATAGTTTTGTGAATGTTTGAATTACATTAGTGATGTGCGATGAGTGGAATTTCCTTTGTATCACACATCCCAAATGGGTTATGAATTTTGATTTTTACATCAGCGATACGTGATATATGTGTTATCTTCACCATCATTTCCTTTCTTTATCGCTAATGGCTTGTGAGTTTTGTGTCATAAATTAGTGAAGCATGATAACCCTTTGTGCTCTTTGCATTTTCTTCCATCGCTCATAGTGGATTGGTTGTAAACTTTGAGTCCCAAAGTAGCGATGAGCGACACGCTCGTATGTTCCAATATTCTATTGCTAATTTGAATTTCTTTTGTGAGCAATGTTTCTTGTACCTTTGATTTTCAAATAGGTACATGTGGCTTGATCTTGTTCCATCACCTTTTCTCTCCCATCGTTGATGTGATCCAAAATTTGAAGTGTGAATCAAAAACATGCAATGGGATATAAACATGATCAAGGGAGGGCCTCGATCCAAAGGTCGAGATCTCATTGTGTGGATGCTCACATCACTGATAGGACTCGTCGAGGAAGAAATATATCATCGATGAGCGATGGCTTCCAAACAAGAGGTGATTAAGGAGAATAAAAGGAAATGTGGCAACATCCCGAGGATGTCATTTAAAGAAAAGGAGAAATTAGTGAGGTGAAGGGAGAACCACTAATATGGTTTTAAAGCAAGATGATGAATGGCTAGGGTTTAAACATGAACGACTAAGGTCAACTCACTTGTGCGATCTTTCCATCAACCATTAATGGTGTTACGCTCCATTTTCTAGCCATAAAGAAGGTAGTTGGCTTGCTTTCCTCACATTTGGAATTGCTCAGGAGTAGAGAAGACAACCAAAGTCTAAGGAAATAGTGCATAGAGCTTCAACAAACAATTGCAGAGGTATTAGCATCGGATTTTCACCCGAGTAAGCAAATTATTATATCCCTTCCTGCTAGTTACATTGAATTGCAATAGTCTAAAAATTGGTAGGGAGTTTGAAGGGTAAATTTTCTTAGGGTTTACTCATTGTGCATCCTAAATTAGGGTGGTAAGGATTGCATAAGGTTTGGAAAGGTTTTTTCCAAAAAAATTTTGTCTTGGAATTAAAACTTGGTAGGTCTCTTTGATTAATTAAAAATTGTAAACCCTAGCCTTGCCACATTGTAAAAATGAGAAAACCAGAACCTAGTGAGTCTAGCATTAGGCCTGACTGAAAACCCAAGCAAAAAAGAGTTAAGAAACCTAAGACTCATGATGCCACATCTGCACCTAAGCCAGAGGTTCCAAAAGAACCTACAAAGCCCAAAGTTGAGAAGAAGTCCCGTGATAGATTCATGGAAGGTGTGGTTGAGGATGTGAAAGAGGGAGGGTCACAGATTTGAAAGAGGCCCAGAGGGTAGGCTGTTGTAACAAACAAGCTGATTGACCTTTTTGGTGGAATTGGGGAACCAACTTGACCACATAGTGGATGGGAATTTTTTCTATATGCTTTTAATAGAAGGCATGCTAGATGATCGTGGTGTAGGGGGACCCATGAGTTCATCCCTCCAAGAGGCAAAAATAGTCATTTTGTTTTTGTTTTTGTATTTTCCTCATATAATAAGATCCTTATGGATCTTTTTATGTTTGTAAGAGTCTAGATGAGGTCCTAGGAGGATAGGTGTTGTCAAATTGTCAAAAATGCAAAAAGTGTAAATGTTGCCATAGTTGCATAAAGCAACTTTTACTTTTGTTGCCAAAGTGGAAGGTGAACGGTTGGAAGTTGAAAATTAGTTTGTAACTATTGGGAATCTATTGGAAATTACTTAAAAATGCTTTGTAAGGTCGAAGAAATAGTTAGAGAGGGTGGTTGTTGAATATCTTGAAGTTAGAGTATTAAAACATCTCTATTTTCTATATTTTGCAATGTTTTTCTCTGTTCTGGTGATTGGTATAGACATGTATGGTCATTTCATGGCATGAGACCAATTGGAAATGAAAGATATTTGAGTCTACTTTCTACTACTTTTTATTTCATCCAATTTCATTATGTTTCAAGCAAGTTGTTCCTGTTTTACTGCAAATAGGTATGAAACCCTAGTTAGGGTAATAATGAACAAACAAATCAATTTTTGAAGGGTTCCATACAAAGTGACCACATCGAAAATAATGGTATGTTGTATAAAGCCCAAATGGGTATCTAGAACTATATTTATATTTTTGATATCATGTTTACAATGAAAGTTATGGCCAAAAAAACCTAATTTGTTGCTACCAAGTTTGTTCAAACAATTAGGCTTAGAGACTAGGATAGTCAATTTTAAGCCCTTTCCTTCCAAAGCAACTATACCTGGAATCTAGATATGTTTGTTAATGTTGAAAAGGGTATTTGAATATGTTCTCACCTTGTGGATATCAAGTTTTCCTTGAAATTTGTGTCAAGATTCGTCATTTGGGAGTACTACCAGGAATTAGGTCTATTTGCAAAGGAATGCCAAGTAGTTTGGGGAACTTGAGTTTTTTTGAGTCATTATTGGTCTGCACATTCTATTTCAATAATGTCTAAGGTGTCTCAAGTGTTGGATGAAGGGTTTGAAGCACTGGTGCATTATTGGGGTTTTGTGGCCCTAAAGGAGCATTAGTCCATTTTGGAAGAGTCTTGAGTTTGTAAAGGGTGAGAGTGGAGTTTTGTTGGGAGCCCAAACTGAGATGAGTCCATGTTCATTGAAGTCCTAAAATTCCAAAAGTCTATGTTGGTGTAATTATTTATTTAATTACACTTTGCATAAGTTTACTTAGGCAATATTTTAATTCCTAGGTTAATTATAATCCTTATCTAGTTGAGTTGTCTTTTTGCTCAAGATAAGATTAGGGTTGTGCATGTCTTTCTTTTTTGTATGCATGTCTTTTTGAAGGATTTTGTATTATTTGTAAATCAATTAGATTCAATAATCAATATTCTAGTTTTGGTTGCACATATTTGCTCTAAGGTTTTTAGAACATCTTCTTCATTGTTCTAGATATCTATTGCACGTGATAGGTGATTGCATGTAGGTGATTATTGGGGACTGTGAAGTTGGATTTCTCAACTTCTACATGGTATCAAAGCTCTAGACTTGTGGCTACCTATTTTTCATTTGAAGATATTTCCTCACTGCATTTTATCTGATGCAAGGGTTTCAGCCAGGCATTTTGTTTGTGGATCTAGGGGTCACCTAATTTTCTAGGCATTTTTGGACAAAACGGACCTCGCCATTAAGTCCGCAGTGCCCAAAAACCCCTATTTTCATATAAAACTTGTCGATTTTGGACACAATCATCCGACAAGGCAAAAAAAAAAATTCCCCAAGGCCGTACGGCCCCAGGGCACGTAGTTCAGGCTGAAAATTCAAAAAATATTAAAAAATATTAAAAAAATAAAAAATCTATAGAAAAACCTGTGCTTCCAGTTCAAATCCTCCGTGCCACCCCTGCAGGAGGTGACCACCTCATCCAACCACTAGAAGCGGTGGCTTTTAGGCGTGCCACCAGCAGCTCTTCCCAACACCGCCACTCCTAAGGGCTTCAACTCCCAGGTCACGATCGTATTGAGGACCTGTCGCCCGCGCCCAACCCCTTCCAAGTCTTTAGCCCCTAGCAGCAGTCATATTGAGGATCAAGGGTCCGATGACCGAGCCCTTGTGCCAGCGTCTGGTCATGTGGGTGACCAGCCCTTATTTTTTTTAGCCCCTGAGGGCTGAAGAAGGGTTATTGGGCAGATTTGAGCAGTTTCACGGAATCGGGCATAAATCGAGTGTACGATCTCCTTTTTTTGAAAACAAGATATCATCAGAAAGCTGGTTTGACGCTCTATCTAGTGGTGGAGGTTTAATTTTTTTTATTTTCTATTTTGATGCCCTTTTCACCTATCAAAGTCTGAAGTTGTTGTTTTCACTCCTAGAGGCGTAACTTTTGCGTCCTAACTCCGTTTTGCAAAAAAAAAAGCGTTGGAAAGCTAGTTCAATGCTCTACACATATCTCAGACCTATTTTTTCATATTTTTTTACTAGATATCTGATATTATTGTTTGATCTCAGCCTTTACTTTTTTAGTTATTTTCTTGGGAAGCATGCAATCACGGTATTTTTTTTAGATCAACAAGCATTGTTTTTTTATTTGAGAGTATATACTGCTATTTTCTGTCATGGATACACATAATATTGCACCCCTTACTCCATTCAACTATTTTGGTTGGAAAGAACAAATGGAGATTCATTTGAAACACAAAGGGTTGTACAGGGTAACCATGGGTACAAAAATTGAACCTACAGGTGCTACTAAAAAGAGAAAATGGTTTAATAGGTGTGATGAAGCTTATGGTACTTTATGTCTATCTCTTTCATCTGACCTTGTTTTTCATATTGAGTCTTGTACTACACCCAATGAGATATGGACTACTTTAGAGTCTTTGTTGGGAAGCAGGGTACTATGAGAGGATTTCAGTTAGAGAATGAACTTATTGGCTTAAATCCTAGGGATTTTGATAGCATCCAGGAGTTTTTCACCAAACTCAAGTCTCTTAGATTGCAGTTGTCACAGTGTGGTATTCAAAAGGAAGACTCTCAGTTGATATTGTCCATTCTTTCTAAGCTTAGACTAGATTATTCAGTTTTTGTATCTACCTTTTATGCCACTAGGGATGCACTTGGTACGAGATTCACTATGCCATCTCTTGATGACTTTGCTTCATTCACTTGAGAGCAAGCTAGTTAGCTAGCATGGGCATAGTGAAACCTTCTTCATCACAGGCACTCATTGCATCTCAGGAGCCTAGAGATCAGAAGGCTTCTATAGGCAAAGGAAAGAAACAGAAACAAAAGGATTACAAATCTCATGAGCAGTAGAAGGAGTCCTTCAGATTCATCCTCCTCTTCTAAGGGGAAATCATCTAGGAAGGAGAAGGGTCCATGTGCATATTGCAAGAGGGAAGGACATGCGAAACATAACTATTATAAGAAGGATATTGATGAGCTGAAGCATCTTCTTCAGAAACGTCAGATTGATTTTCCTTCTAGGATGTTTGCATCATCTTCTTCCCCTCATTCTTCTTCTTCTTTAGAGCAACATGACAGGAGCACAACTGGTTTACATACTTCATCAGATATGAAGGGACATTCTCTTTGTGCTTCTTCAGGTGTTGGATCAAGGAGATGGTTTCTAGATTCAGGAGCATCTCATCATATGGCATCTTCACAGTCTATGTTCACTTCCTTTGAACCTTGCACTATGTCTCCCATTTTGATGGGAAATAATACTTACATGAGTGTTACAGGGAAAGGGTCTATTAGTTTTGGGGACAACTCCTTTTAGGATTTCTTGTGTGTCCCTCACTTGAAAAACAACCTTCTTTCCATCTATCAGATCACACATGGAGACTGGAAGATCTATGGAGTTCACACCTGATTTGGTTATCATCAGAGATTTGAAGAGTAGAGCAGCTATTGCTACTAGGATAGCGGATCACTCATCTCAGTTGTATTCCTTTACCGAGTTTTCAACTGATGGTGCTCCTGTTCCTACAATTGTTCATCACACTTCTAGTGTGAATCATCATTCGGAGGAGACATTTGGCTTCTTGAACATTGGTGTTCTCACTTTGGACCCAGTTCTTGATCCTTCTATTTCACCTGTTGTTGCAGTTGTTGATACTTCTATGGCTACAGATGTAGTTTCTTCTGTTTCAGTGCATCAGGACCTTGTTGGTCATCCATATCTAGAGGCTACTCTTGAGTCTTCATCTTCCTTGACTTCTTCATTTGTTGAGGTCACACCTTCTTCACCTTCAAAGATTGCATTCATTCGGCCTCTTCCCTCTCACTTCTTTCAGGAGATGCAGTTTCTTCAGTCTTATTGGAGCTACTTCATTCTAGGGGGCTATGTGGCCTCTTTCTTCCTCTCTTTTGGGGGGGGTTCATTTATATATCTTTGTGATGGATTGTGTCCTTGGGGGGTTTTTTGGAGTCCTCCATCTTTCATCACTTAGTTTTTTGCATTCTATTTTGGGGAGGAGTTTTATTCCCATGTGGTTTTCTCCTTTACCCTATTTGATTTAGTTTGCATTGCATTTGTAAATGGGTACTTGATCAAGCCTTGTTGTTGGGACTCATCTTTGCATAATAATTTTCTTCTCCCTAAGTTGCACTTATGGGGGGGTGGTGGTGTAATTAATTATTTAATTACACTTTGCATAAGTTTACTTAGGCAATATTTTAATTTCTAGGTTAATTGTAATCCTTATCTAGTTGAGCTGTCTTTTTGCTCAAGATAAGATTAGGGTTGTGCATGTCTTTCTTTTCTGTATGCATGCCCTTTTGAAGGCTTTTGTATTATTTGTAAATCAATTAGATTCAATAATCAATATTCTGGTTTTGCTTGCACATATTTACTCTAAGGTTTACAAAACATCTTCTTCATTATTCTGGATATCTGTTGCACGTGATAGGTGATTGCATGTAGGTGATTCTTGGGGACTGTGAAGTTGGATTTCTCAACTTCTACAGTCTACCCTTGTGAGGAAGTCTTCCTGGTACAGGAGGATCTAGAAGACCAAAACTTTCATAGTCTCAAAATTCGACGAAGCTGGCATCATCGCATAGAGCTCATCTACACAATCCTGACGTAATTTGAATCACTTAGTGTACACGAGAGTTATGCGCAGTCAAAGTTGGGGTCAAACTGGGTACAGAGGCTGGTCAAACAAGAAAAATAAATCATCATCTCCAAATTGGTCAAAATTAGCATCATGATGAAGAGCTCTTCACCATGAGTCCAATGTTGTTCGTTTCATCGAAAACGAAGCTTGTAGGACAAAGTTGTTCCAAGTCAAAGTTTCAGTCAAAATGGGTTCACCATGCTGATGTCGGCATGATGTCAACATGGTGACTTAGACATATAGTCAACGAGGATGATGTGGACCAATCAAATGATGACACGTGGCATCCAACGCATCAGAAGAGTCATTGCACGGTTGATGACATGGAAAATCTCTGTATGGATAGGTGGCAATGACGTGGCCTAACCGTGTAGCTGACATGGCGTCACGAAGCAAGAAACGTGGCACCTTCTTTCTTATCTCCTCCGGCGTCGGTTTGAGGGTTGGTTTAATTTACCAAAAAAGATTGTGGTCGGGGCTCGACCCTGAGACCTACTCCATGCCATTGATTTCTCCTACCACCACACCACAATATCCGTGCTTGGTATAATTAAGGTGTCGAGTTGTTTTACTGACTTTAAATTAAAAATTTTATGTAAAAAAGAGTGGGGTAGGGGTTCGAACCTCCAACCTACCCACCCCCCAAAACACTCTTTATCATTTCACCATGGGTGGCGCTACATAGTTTTTGGGGCACGGTTGTTTAAGAACAATAGTCAAAGGTCAAATCTCCTAAGTTTAAAGAATTTAACCTCTAAAGTAAAACAAACTTAACCCCTGTGTAACTTAAGACTTGTAAAGCCCATATAAAGATATTTTAAAAGGGCTTAGATGATATTGTAAAGATTATTTAAAGAATATTTTGGGGGGTTAGGATTTATTAAAGACTATTAAAAGTCTTTTTAATAGATTTTAATGTTGTTTTAAGGGGGAATATTAAAGATTTTATTGTAAAAATGGGAGATAAGGGAAGATTACGTAAATCATTTGGTTTAAGTCCAAATTGAGTAAATTTGATGTATAAAAAGGGTGGTATAGGCTTGTGAGGGGTAATGAAGATTATGAATGAATTCATGGTGGAGAAACTTAGGCATTTTGGGAGGAATTTTTGAAGGCTAGTGTTTACACAAAGACACTTGAATTTGTAATCCAAGATAGTGTCTTTAGGTGTTGAGAGAGATTTTGAATAAACTATAATGCAGGTCTAAAGCTTGGATGGTGTACAAAAGTGGTTAAAGCTTGTCATCATTAATAAAGTGGTTCCTCATTGAGAAGTGGACTCAGAGACGTAGCTCATGTTGAGTGAACTCCGTTATCAAGCTCGTGATCTCTCTTCTTCTCTTTTGTCTTATAATTTTCTCTTTTTCTTTCCAGTTCTTCTTTAATTCCTTCTTTAAGATATTAATTACGAAATTTAAGTAATTAATTAAATTGTGTTAAAGATTAAGTGCACTCAATTTATGCAATTTCAAAGGTTAACCCTTTAATTACAGATCAAGTTTGGTATCATAGCAGTTTAACAGGAAAAAATGCAAGCGGTGGATGTTAACTAGGTTGAAATTAAAGTGAGGAGAAGGTGCACTTGAAGAGTTCAATACATAGATTGGATCGAGGCGAGTTACTTGAAGACAAGCCATGGAGAAACTGAAAGAAGGAAAACCTTCTAGTCTCGAAATATTTGAGAATGAAGAACTGTTTTGCAAAGTGTTCCTGGATATGAAGATGATGGTGGAAGAGCTGTATAGGAAAAAGAAGAAGGAGAAAGGTGAATCCTCTTCAAAAGATGACAAAGGAGTAGGAGTAGGAGGTGGCCGTGAACCTCCTAAACCTTTTTCTTCACCTTCTTCACCTTCTTCACCTTCTTCACCTTCTTCACCTTCTTCATCTACTAAGTCTACTTCATCTTCAAAAAAGAAACAACCTATTTAACCTGAATCTAATGCTCCTTTGTTAAAGATTGATGTTAAATTTGAATTTCCAACTTATAATGGAGAATTGGATGTAGGGAAACTTGACAATTGGGTAAAACACATTGAAGTTTATTGCAGGATTCAAAAATTTACTGATGATACTTCAAAGATCTAATTAGCCACTCTTCACCTAGGAGGCACAACCTTAATCTGGTGGGAGAGCAAAACTCAGAAATATCTAAGCCGATATGGTAAAATTATTTCTTCTTGGTTTGAGTTTATTGCTACACTTAAGAAATAGTTTTATCCATTAGGTCACATGAAAAAAGTAGTAATGAATTGGAAATCATTAAGGAAAGAGAAAGGACAAAGTGTACAAGAATATACATAGGAGTTTAGGAAAAAAACTTTAATTTTGGGAATTCCTTTATACACATAAGAAACTTTGTTGAAGTATATAGGTGGATTACATGAAAAATTGAGACATACAATACTTATGTTCAATCCAACTAACCTTGATGAAGTTAGTGTGCAAGCCATTCATCTTGAAACAGGCATGAAGAGTAGTCATGATAGTTTCTTAATGCAATCCAGTAAGCAGAAAGGAAACAAGAAAGGGAAGAAGGAAATGCAGTGGACAACTTCCATGAAGAAAGAGGAGGAAAATACTTATTTCTCACATTGCAAAAAGAAAGGGCACGAAGATGCAAAATGTTTGAAATTGCATCCTGATCAGAAACCAAAGTGGTTCAAGGATCGAAAGGGTAAGCAAAAGACTGCAACAATCGTGCAAGACCTTGGATCAGATTCTGATGGTGAAACCAAGATAACAATTGTGGGTATAAAAGGTATCATTCATGTTGCTAGTACTAGTTCACATGCTTCTTCTATAAAGAATAATGAGATCCCTGTTGAAAGTAAAAGGAATGAATTGTTTCATATAAGGACTATTGCAAAATAGAGTAAAATTGATACAATTATAGATAGTGGATCACAAGTGAACTTAATCTTTGAACAAGTTGTTAAGCAATTGGGATTAAAAACAATACCTCATCCTAAACCATATCCATTGGGTTGGGTGCATGATAATGCTTGGTTACATGTGTCAAGGAAATGTAAACTCCAAGTTGCAATCACATCCAAGTTTGTAGATGAGGTAGAGTTAGATGTAATTCCACTTGACATTTGTGGGATGGTTTTGGGAAGTCCTTACTTGTATGACAAAAAGGCCATTTTCTATAGGGAACATAATAGGTATCATTTGTTTAAAGATGCAATTGAATTCATCATGAAAAACCATCACATGAAGAGTGATAGATCTATTGTAAACATAGGGCATTTGAAAATGGTTGTAAATGCAAGCAAGACATTAACCCTCATGTCTATAACAACTAGTGATATTAAGCATGAAAATGTAACAATTTCTAATCCTGATAAGGTATCACAGATAGCACAGTGTAAGGATCAGTTGCAAGCACATTTAAGCCTTCAACCAAAGGTGGTAAAAGAGGGTTTGAATGATTCATTTTCTAATGATGTTCCTTTCAAGAGATTCAACAAGTTGATACTTTTTCCTTCACATCAGTATATTCAGTATTATTGCTTGTCATTCTACTAGTTAGTTCTATGTGGATAGTGGATGCAACAATGAGTATTGATGGGTATTTAGTTGATTGTATCAGTTATGCTATCTCATTCTTCATCTTGTTTGTGATGGGTCAAATGATTAGAATTCTAGCTAAGTGGATGGATGATACAAGACAAGTGAGGCAACAATTCCATCACTTAATTTTTATGTAAAAACAAACTTTTGGAAGTCTAAAAGCTTCTCAATTGGGAGGAATGGTCCAGGAGGATCCAAAAGACCAAAAATTTCATAGTCTCAAAATCTGATGAAGCTAGCATCATCGCATAGAGCTTTTCGAGACAATCTTGACGTAATTTTCATCGCATCAAAAGGAGATTGTATGTGAGAGTTATGCGTGGTCAAAGTTGGGGTCAAACCGGGTACATAGGCCAGTCAGAAAGGCCAAAAAGTAATCATCTCCAAATTGGTCAAAATTGGTGTTATGATGAAGATCTCATCGCCATGAGTCCAACGCCATTTGTTTCATCGAAAACGAAGCCCGTAAGACAAAGTTATGCCAAGTCAAAGTTTCAGTCAAAATGGGTTGACCATGCTGACGTCAACATGGTGACTTGGACATATAGTCAACAACGAGGATGATGTGGACCAATCAAATGATGAAATGTGGCATCCAATGCATTAGATGATTCATCATATGAATGATGACGTGGTAGATCTCTGTATGGACATGTGGTAGTGATGTGGCATGACCATGCAGCTGATGTGGCGTCACAGAGCAAGGCATGTGGCACCTTATTTCTTATCTCCTTCGGTGTCTATTTGTTGGATAGTTTAATTTACCCAAAAAAGATTGTGGTTGAGGCTCAACCCCAAGACCTAATCCATGCCATTTACTTCTCCTACCACTATGCCACAATATCCATGCTCGTTATAATTAAGGTTTCGAGTTGTTTTACTGACTTTAAATTAAAAATTGTATGTAAAAAAATGTGGGGCAGGGGTTCGAACCTCTGACCTACCCGCCCCCCCAAAACACTCTTTACCATTGCACCATGGGTGGCGCTACATAGTTTTTGGGGCTTGATTGTTTAAGAACAAGAGTCAAAGGCCGAATCTCCTAAGTTTAAAGAATTTAACCTCCAAATTAAAACAAACTTAATCCCCGTGTAAGTTAAGACTTGTAAAGCCCATATAAAGATATTTTAAAAGGGATTAGATGATATTGTAAAGTTTATTTAAAGTATATTTTGGGGGTTAGGATTTATTAAAGACTATTAAAAGTCTTTTTAATAGATTTTAATGTTGTTTTAAGGGGGAATATTAAAGATTTTGTTGTAAAAATGGGAGATAAGGGAAGATTATGTAATTCATTTGGTTTAAGGCCAAATTGAGTAAATTTGATGTATTAAAAGGGTGGTATAGGCTTGTGAGGGGTAATGGAAATTAGGAATGAATTCATGGTGGAGAAACTTAGGCATTTTGGGAGGAATTTTTGAAGGCTAGTGTTTACACAAAGACACTTGAATTTGTAATCCAAGATAGTGTCTTTAGGTGTTGAGAGAGATTGTGAAGAAACTGTAATGCAGGTCTAAAGCTTGGATGGTGTACATAAGCAGTTAAATATTTTCATCATTAATAATGTGGTTCCTCATTGAGAAGTGGACCCGGAGATGTAGCTCGTGTTGAGCGAACTCTGTTATCAAGCTTGTGATCTCTCTTCTTCTCTTCTATCTTATAATTTTCTCTCATTATTTCCAGTTCTTCTTTAATTCCTTCTTTGAGATATTAATTACGACATTTATGTAATTAATTAAATTGTGTTAAAGATTAAGTGCACTCAATTTATGCAATTTCAAAGGTTAAATAAACATAACCACACAATTTTGTTTGTGATCTGGATAAAATCTATAATTAGGAATAAAGTGCAAATTACTTGTAACCCTTTAATTACAGATCACTTCCCTAATATGATTTCCTTTGAATCTTGAGAAATGAATGAATCAATTGTTGTGAAATATGGTATCAATTTCCTAAGTTCCACCCCTGCTCTGTATCAAATCGGCTAGGCATTTGTGGGGTTTGAACCTTGGGAAGTTGTACCAAATGTATTTGTGGAATTTGATATAATGGAGGCATTGGGAAAATATTATGATCTTGTGGACAGGAAGATAAAAATTCAGAATGGAACTTTAATCCTTGAAGTCACGAGGGATAAAATTGTAGAGGTATTCAAATTGAACCCTAATTATATAGTTGGCATCATGCGTAGAGAATTAAGTCAAGAGTATGAGCAAAGAAACTATGCTTTTAGGAACAGATTGCTCGTAAGGCATAGAAAAAGTGGTAAGGGATTTGCTCCTACTGAATTGGAGCCCTTCGAATGTGAAGAATTTGTTGATTATTTGAAGAATACCTATTACTGTTTGAACCTAGTTTTGGGCTGCAATTTGGATGCAAGAATAGTTGCAGACCTACTGATTATGATAGTTGACATACAAAAGTGGAACCCTAACACGAAATTTGACTGTGTTGCTTATCTTGTAGAGGAAATACATAAGGGTCTCATTGCTTTGAAAAAAGGAACTATCCCATGGTCTTTTATCACTATTTTTTATTGATGCACATGCTCTTGTATGGTGGACAAGACAAGTGGAAGAAGAAGATGAAGTTGAGGCAGTTGGATAATGAGAATAACCCTTTGCCTGTTCAAATGTGGACACATATTTGGGATCAAAATTTCCCCAATTCAAACTACCTAATGTTCTACAATATCATCAGATATGGTATCTTGGAAAGTTTGGGTGTTCCACCTATTTATAGATTTTCAAAGGTTATCAGGAATATTATGCACCCTAAAGGTGTAGAAGGGTCACCAGAGGATCATAATTTTTTGCACTCAGAATATACATTGATTAGGGCCTATAGAGCTAGGGTGGAACCTCATTGTTTTCCTCTATATATTTTAGACCAATTGGAATTCATGGAGCTAATGTGCCAGCTTGATTCTATGGACCAAGAGTTGTTCAGAACACCTAGGAAGGGTTTTGTGGTTTTGCCACAATATGCTTTTTCCTATTTATAGGCTATTGTTAAGGAGGCATATGAGAAGTTTGGGATAATGGTGAATAAAGTTAGGATGCCTATTGATGAGGTTAGGAGCTTTGACCGAGAGGGTTTTTTGAATGAGAAGAGAAGAAGCAAGGGTGTATCTAGTTTTTCTCATGTTTTTATGTATTCTGATGATGTGCTTAGAAATATGGTAAGTGATGGAGCAGTCAACCAAAGAAAGAAGGAGTGGATTGCTATTTGTGCCATGGAGGAAGGGACCATAAGAAGAAATGATTTTTATGTAAGCCCATATGATGAAATTGAGAACCCACTGAAGAGGGCTATACAAAAGATAAGTGATTACCAGAGTGGACAGTTCAGAGTAAAATTCAAGGAGGTTGTTGAAAGAGCACAAGCTCTCCTTGAGCAACAACCTCAGGCTATGAATATCCCTGAGCAACAGGCTGAGATTCAGGGAGGTGGTGGTAAGGAAATAACATAGGATCAAATGGTAGAGCATGTACCTAATAATGAAGAAGTGGAGAAGAGATTCCCTTCTCTGAAAATCGATGACATTCTTGATTCAAAAACTCCTTAAGATAGAATTGTCAAGTGGGAGTATGATGAGAAGGCCAATGATGATCCTAAGATCAAGGCTTGTGATGAATTCATTGTAGATGATACCTTTGTAGAAACAAAAGAGTTCAAAGAATTCATGATTCATCAAAGGAGTAAGGATATAAAAGAAATACTTGAGCAAGCTAAGGTTGTTGTGGAACCTTCTCAGTAGGGGGAGGCAAAGAGATTAGAGGATGAGAAAATCATGGCTAAGATAGCAGCCATTACTCCTAATGAAGCCAGGAAAATTGTTGCTAAGAGTGGAGTCATGTTGCTTCCAAGATGCACTCTTACTTCAACCATTGCTCTTGATGTTATTAGGAGAGATCCATAGGCCTCTGTATCTGAGGAACACTTTGATAACCAGGTGTTTGGATTTGGCTATAGTCCTAAGTTGCACACTCATGCAATTTGGTCCATGGAACCCAATATTGGAAAGCATGAGGTTACCAAACCTATAGAAGAGGTCATTGGTGCAATGGTGGTAAAGAGAGCTGCAGATATAACTCTTGTTTAGGTAGCAAAATTGATTGTGCATGCTGCCATGCTTAATGTTGATACTGTCCAAATCTCTCAATAGAAGTATGATGCACTGATAAAGGGTTATAGTAAAGTTTTAGATGAATGCAATAAGTTGAGATCCACAACTCAAACAACCCAATCTATAAGAGTAGTTTCTTCACCATCCTCTTCTTCCAATTTGTCTACACAAGATAGAGATACCCTGTCTCTAATGATTCATGATTTGAATTGCCAATTGAGGATAGAAAAGGAGAATGTTGAGCATGCCAAATCGGGGATAGTAAAAGTGGAAAATGATATCTTTGAGGATGTATTGAAGCATAGAGTGACCAAGTTGGTCAATAGAGTTGATGATGTGTGGGCTGCATATAATAACATTCATGAGGCCAATGTTGAAAATCTGAAAGCTCAAAGGGATTTTCAAACTGAGTGGAGCAAGTGGAACACTAGGGTAGGAACACTGAAGGAGATGATGTTCAAAATGCAGGAGGATCCTGAAGCACCTACTCATATTCCTGAAATATTGCAAGCCATTGATTTGATTAATGAGATAACAATTTTCCATGGAAAGTTAGGAATGCAACTCCAAAAAAAATTGAGGATGTTCAAGGAAATGGAAGAACACAATATGCCTAAAATATTAAATGATAAGGGTGAGTTGATGGAGTTTTCTGAATGGAAGCATGAATTGGGAGAGTAGCTACCATAGGCTAGGAGGATGTTAACTGTAACTGACTACTCTATGTTGAACCCCCAGATTGACAACATGATTGGAGTTGAAACAAGGATGGACACTTTCATCAAAGTGACCAAGAAATTAATTGAGGCAAGATATAATCAACACGTTGCAAAGGTGCAAACCTTGCTGAACATGAATTGGCCGGCTAAAGATGAATATAATACATGGTTGGAGAGGTTCATTGAGTGAGCCTATTCTAGGAAGGTGATGAAAAACCTAGTGAATAACGGACTAGGGAGAAACAATGCATAGCCTAGAAATAATGCATATTAGGCTTTCATTGAAGTATTACAAAATATTGTTCTCTCCCCATCATGGAGATTGGTGGCATGAATGTTGACTTGGATGGGTCGACCTTCCTTCTTTTTATTGTTTTTCATGTTTTAGTATTTGCTAATTGGACGCAAATGTGGTTAACATTTTTGGCTCATGAGGAAGATGTTTTGATGTTGTTACAATGAATGAAAGGTTCCTTTTGGAAGGTGGGTGTATCTTCCTCAGCAAATGAACATAAGTTTTGTCTTATGTGTTTTCCCCCCACTTTGCAAGTTGCAAATATAACTGTTTGGGAAACTTTGAAATTAAAATTGAAATGTATGTCAAATGTAAATGTGACTAAAATGGTAATTTGGCCCGATGTTTGTTGCTCCCATGTTTCTATAAATGGGATTTCAAGGCCAGTTATATAGGTCTTTTTATGGTTAAGAAAATTTTGAGCTCATGTAATAGTTGTTTTGTATTTTCAAGCACAGAGAAATAGATTAGTGTTGAGTCTAGGAATGTATTCAAATTTGTAATGAGCATAATGGTTTTACAGTAACAATGGAATGTGAAGAACAATTGGAAGTTCTAGAATTAGTTTCTCTCCTTTGTAATTTTGTCATGTGAATTATGAATAAAGTGATCAAGGTTCTTTTATTTGTCTTCAATCATTTTGATTAAATGTGTGATTTCATTTTTGCTTTGGTTCAAAGAGATGAGTAATTGCCTAAATGAGATCATAGATTTGTAAGTGATATTCAGGGATTATTAAGTAGTTTCTAGTTCTGGACACATTGAATTGTTATATTTCAAAGCATTATATTAATGTTCTTTAAATACTTGTTTCCATTGCTAATGTATTATAGTTTATTGCATATGTGAGCCTGTAGCCCTTAGATAAAGCACTGGTCCATTTATTTGGTTATCTTTGATGATTAGTGAGTCTTCCCGTACTTGAGAAATAACACAAATATTAATGACAATTTTTGACATATCCGTAATTACAGTATAGTTGTATATAGTACTGCTAATTTTTGGCTATAGGTACAATTCGTTAAAGGGTCAGCTAAAGCCTTAAGGAATTTTGTCTATTTGTGTCTGATAGGAATGTATCTGTTCATTTCAATGTTTATCATAAAATGGAATAAGAGTATCATATAGGAATTGTCAGGACCACCCTCCTAGGTTTCACAGAGCCTGAAGAGTAGAGGTCTAGCCTAGCAAGTTAGTGCTTGTTTGTTGACCAATTCTCACCACTATTTACCATTGAGTTGTGGCAAATTCATAGATAGTGAATGAGACAAAGTTTGGTTCTAAAAGAATAACCAACAATTTGGATTTTTGACCCAACCCACCTCAATTGGTGGCCATTTTGACATTTTTTGGGGCTAAAACCTTTCATTTGGGCCTTCAAAATCAACTTTTATTATTTTTTCTGATTTTTCTTTCTTTTTTTTAAATCTTTAACAATTTTGAACTCATGTTTCTAATTTGAATTGTAAGTTGAAAATTAGTGTCACCATAGTGTTAGGAATATTATAGGAAAAATTTGACCTTAAAAGGATATGTATGCAAAATTACCAAAAATGGCAAAAAATTACAATTGTCAAAAAAATTCCAAAAATGGTAATTTTTAGGTTTCTCTTTTTTTTTTAGCTTTTAGATATAAGGGTGTTTTAATTCATTGTAGAGGAAGTGACGAATAATGAAAGAGTGTGGATTTGAAGCAATTCTTTTTGTATTGATTTTATTTTAGCAAATAATGGAAATATAGAATTAATGGTTTATTTTGCTACATCATTTGGTATCAAAGCAGGAAGATGGCTGTGAGAGGAAGAGGTCTTGATCAAATGCATAGAGATATACAAAACCTACATCTAAAACTAGCATATCTTGTGAACATCATGTAAAATAGAGGAATAGGGAAAAGAGGAGATGACTCTGATGAGGATATAAACCAAGGAGGTGTAGATCAGTTTGTAGAAGTTGAAGAGGAATTATTAGATTGACTAAATTTTAAAGAGATGATGGTTAGGGTGTTAGAAGGAATAAATGATGGAATCAAAATTGAAGTTTCAGAGTATGTGGGTAGCCTTAAACCAGAGGATTTGATAGACTAGTTGAACGATATGACTAAATTCTTTGACTGGAAACCTATGACAAAGGAAAAGAAGGTAAAATTTGCATGCACCAAGTTAAAGGGATGTGCAATGATTTGGTGGGATCATTTATAGAAGGAAATGATTAGAAAGGGAAAGGATAAAATTCAAACTTGGAGCAAGATGGAGAAGAGGCTCAAGGTGAAATTTTTGCCTCTGGATTATACCCAAACTCTTTTCCACAGATTTCAAAATTTGAAGCAAAATCTATCTATTGTGTGTTGGTGGAAATAAATGTCTTGTACCTAGTAATTTATCTCACTAGGTAATTAGGGGACATATTCACATGTTAATTTTACTTAGGATATAAGATTCCTTCTAGAAGGATGAGTTATCATTTCTAGAAGTCTTCTCTAGCATCATTTCCTAAGTAGTTAGTTAGTTGTCACATGTCATAAGATTATGACACATGTCAATATCATATTACATACTACATCTCAACCTTGCCTATATAAGCAAGGTTTCATATGTATTTTTCCATATTCAGCTTGGCATTCTTGCATCTTAATGATAGCATGATATTTCTGTCATTTCTCTCTTGTGGAAGTTATTTTGTCTTGCAGGCGATCTTGGGGTGTTTGAGGAATTCGCCATAAACTCCTACATGGTATCAGAGCTTTAGTGTTGTAGAATTCTTCCCATATTTGAGGGACCAATCTTGGTGTTAAAGTTTTGTTGGGTGCAAGTTGGGGTCTTCAAAGCCTCGCCATTGAATCCAAGGTGCCAACAACTATTTTTATTGGATTTGTTTTCATTTTTGTTTCAGATCTCCAACTTCCACTCATTTGCGAGAAAAATGATTTTTGGGTTTTGTAGCCAAGGTCAAAATCTCATCTGGGTGTCTTTAGATTTTGCATATCTTGCATAGATTTGAAGAAAATTGCTGTACAAAAATCACTATACATCATTTTTCTCCTGGATGAAGGTTAAAAAAAATCATATTTTCATCTTCTACTTGCTGGATCAAAAAATGATTTATGGGTTTTGTTCTTAGCTTCAAAATATTTCTAGGTTTTTATTATTGTCTACAAACAGTTAGTACATTTTTCAAAAATCAAATCAGAAGTAAACATTTTTTGTGAGAAACCTCGTTTCCTACAATCTAAATTCAGCTTTTTTGAAAAATTCATAACTTTTGGCCATAGTGTCCATTTTTGGCAAATGAGATATCGGCAAAAACTAGTTTTGAGCACTTCACAGTGGTGCATGCCATTTTTTCAAATTTTTTTCTCTTATAAAATCTAAGGTTATTTTTCATCATGGAGGAAGATGTGAACATTCATCAACGCATGCACTATTTCCTTTTTTGTGTGCATTAGGTTTGCATTTTAGTTGCACTTCATTTCAGTTCTAGATCATTTATCAATCAACTATTGCTTCATAGATTCTAGAGTTGTTCCAGTTGTGAGTTTTCCAGTGTTCCTTAGCATCGGGTCTGTTGTTGCTTTTGATGATTCCAACTTGAGTCCTTGAGTGACTCTAATATGGTTTCTAGAAAATATAAGTATCTTTCCTTGCTTGTTGAATTAAGGACTCCAGTGTTAGTCCATAATGTACTTCTTCTAGTGCTTCTCTTTGTAGCAGGTTATCTCATTATGGGGGGGTTGAATGGTCTCTCTTTTCATCCTTTGTGTGGATGGAGATTGATTGGATTTGTGATGGATATCATTGTTGCATTATCTCTCTTTAGGAGAGGAGTTTTGTCCCATTGGGTTTTCTCCTTTTCTTTGTTTGTGAGAGATTTTTTTGCATTTCATTTGTACATGGGTACCCAACATGGTCTCATAGTTGGGACCCATCATTACATCTTTGCATAATAATCTTCTCTCCTAAGTTGCACTTAAGGGGGGTGTTGGTGTGAATAAATGTCTTGTACCTAGTAATTTATCTCACTTGGTAATTAGGGGACATATTCACATGTTCTTGATAAGGTAAGCAAGGTTTTGAAAGGACCAAGAACCTTTTACAGAGCTAAGAGGACACTTCCAAACAACAAAGTCTCAAACTTTTCCCACAAAATAATACCAGTGGAGACACCGCAGTAGCATAGTAGATACAAAACAACACTTGGTCAACAAAACTAGGATTGACAGAACACTCAAGACCAACAATAGTCCTAATTCAAAGACATAAATCAACCCAAACCTAGCAACACAACCAAGAGAAACCAAACACTTGGAACAAAAACTAGTCCTATTGAGCCCAAAAACAACCCACAAAATTGTAGGTCCAAAAGACTTCCTGAAACAACTGGGCCACAAATCACTTGCAACAACTAGACTACAACAAACCTTTCACTCAAATTAAACAAATATGAGCCTAATAGTTTCTTACCAAAAGAGGGGTAAGAATCACAAGATGCTACAAACAAACATTCTTTAAATTGCTCCAACCAACCAGACACCAAACCTGACTCCACCTCTAAAGGATGAGGCTCCCCTCTATAGGAGAGGAAGAAGTGGGGACCAATACTACCAAAGAACCCTCCTTCCAGAGCAAGCACACTCCACCTCAATAGGAACCAACAAAGGAGAGAAGCACTTCCCACCATACCAATAACCCCTGGCTCCACCTCAACAGGAGAGGGATCCACCTTAATAGGAGTAATATTCACCTCTATTAAATACAGCAATTGTAGAACATGGTAGCAAGCAAGAAATCTAGTAGCATAGGTAAACATCTCCTCCCAAGGCATCCAGATAGAAGCAATAGGAAGAAACACAACAACCTCCCAGCCAACAACATGATCAGCGTAAACATCAAAAAACCATCAACTCCTTCCATAGAAAGAGCACCATCTACCACAAGAGGCAACCAACAAACCAGGGGAATCCCCACAAGTAGAAAACCCACAACAAGCCACAAAGAACCCCTTCAAGGAAAAAAGGAATCAAGCCCCCAAAAGGAACAAGGCTTCTCCAAGCCATGCCACGGTAGCCGATAATAGAGAGAGATCACCAACACCAACATAGGGTAGAGCCTCCTCCCCCAACCAAACACAAGCACCAAACCAACCACTTCCACCGACCATGAAGCCTTTTTGAAGCAAAAAACCCCCTAGAATGAAATAGGGTAGGGTCTCCTTAACCGCCAAGGGAACTTACAAAAAGAACTCACACTCCTCCAACTGACAAAGAAAGAGGACACACCAGAGTCTTGGCTAGCACACACAACCATAACAAGGAGGGAGAGAACCACTCCAAACCAGCCTCCACAATAAAAAGATGATCAAGCACAACCTTCCAAAGGCTTGTCAAATCCAAAACCAAAACCTAGAGACGTTGCAGAGAGACAACACCAAAGGTTAAAGGCAATAGAGCATCCAATAACCAGAAACCCCAAGAGCCCAGAATAGTCCAAACCACCCACCAAGTTCAATGAGGACAAAGCCCCATTAATGAAACGAGTCACACCAGCGGCAAGGAAGAACAAACAAGCATCAACCAAGCACACCCGGACGCCACCAACCACAATAGCAAGGGAAGAGAAAATTCCCAATCCCCTCCCCAAAGCCAAAAGCCAAGTCAAGAATAGAATGAACCAACCAAGACAAACCGCAAGAAACAAAACCAATAGAGTAGCACACCTTTCAACCAAAGAAAGACTAGAAAACATTAGGAAATAGTCTATTCCACTGAGGAACGACACATTAAAGGCAAAGAAACCATCCCCAACAGCGATGCCCAGAAGGACACGGTCCAAGAAACGATCAAGGAGGAATGCAACCACTACTAGGACAAGGGACTCAAGCTAATACAAGGCCATTGGAAAGCCTTCGACATCATCACCATAAGAAGAAACAACATGGAGAGGGTCTACAGGAAGGATAATAACCACCGCAACACCCATAGCCCCGAACCACCACACAACAGAGAGAACTTTAGGAGAATGCACCAGGAGCAACACATCATCAACCGAAAAAGTGGAAACTAGCAGAGAAAATAGGCCATCCGTGTTAGGATCCCCATCATCTTCATCACTTAGATCAAAGGAATTCAAAAATCCTTTCCTGTGCTCAATCTCATCCAAACGCAACCGTTGCAGAGCTGTTGTCATTTCTTAGGATATAAGATTCCTTCTAGAAGGATGAGTTGTCTTTTCAAGAAGTCTATTTTATCTAGCATCATTTCCTAGGTAGTTAGTTAGTTGTCACATGTCATAAGATTATGACACATGTCAACATCATATTACATACTACATCTCAACCTTGCCTATATAAGTAAGGCTTCATATGTACTTTTCCATATTCAGTTTGGCATTCTTGCATCTTAATGATAGCATGATATTTCTTCCATTTCTCTCTTGTGGAAGTTATTTTGTCTTGCAAGTGATCCTGGGGTGTTTGAGGAGTTCACCATAAACTCCTACATTGTGGAAGATTATACAAATGGATTTTTCAAACTTCCCATTTGCGTGGAGCACCAAGAGACTGATGAGACTGATTTTTTAACCTAGTTGGCTGCCAACTAGGTTGCCACATAGACAATTTCGGTAGAAATGGTTTCTATTGAAACACTTTCTACCAAGACCCCACACATAAAATGAGCCACATTTCAATGCAAAAAAAGGGAAAAATTCAAGTTTCATGATTTCTAGCAAAAGGGTTTTGCCCGAAACTCTATGTGCCACGTATAAGCAACATGGTTTCAAGCAAAACTAGTTCGACCAAAACTGTTTCGCTCAGAACTATTTAGTTGGCCGAAAGTGTGACACATCTTTATACTTTTACCCATAAATCTTTTGGGGTTTTGGATTATGTGCATTATGATGTTTTTGGTCATGTTAATGTTCCTTTGTTAAATAGATCTATGTACTTTGTGTTGAACAAGACAACTAAGAGGGGAGGTGAATCAGTTGTACCATATTTAAACTTTAAAACATTCGTCAAAACTTAGATCAATCACAATTCTAACTCAACTTTAAAATACAGATTACTATATGTTGTACCTTTGTTGAAACCTTGTTGAATCAAATACTTATCTAACTTTGCATACCAAGCTCTAGGAGCTCGCTTCAGTCCATATAAAGCTTTCTTCAATCTACAAACCATATCTGGTTGATCTGATAATTGAAATCCTTTCGGTTGTTCCATGTAGACCTCTTCTTCTAGCTCACCATTCAAAAATGTAGTCTTGACATCCATGTGATAGACCTTGAAATCTTTATGAGCAGCAAACACTAAAAACATCCTTATAGATTCCATTCTTGCCACCAGAGAAAAAGTATCCTAAAAATATATGCCTTCTAATTGTGAGTAACCCTTGCACACAATCCTTGATTTGTTTCTGACCACTTCTCCATTCTCATTCAACTTATTTCTAAATACCCACTTTGATCCAGTAATGTTCTTCTCTTTTGGTCTTGGCACCAATTCCCAAGTTTGATTCTTCTCAATATGCATAAGTTCTTCTTTCATAGCTTCCATCCAATGTTCATCTTTGCATGCTTCACTTACAGTCTGTGGTTCAATCTGAGACAGTAAACACAAATTTATCTCACAAACAACAGCTCTACTTCTTGCCAATACTCCTTTCGTCTTGTCTCCAATGATATGACTTTCTGAATGATTCTTCTGCACGTATCTAGGTGTCTTAGGGGACACCGTCAAAGCTTCTTCTTCTTCTCTTTCTTCATTTTTCTTCTCTTGCTTATCCTTTTCCTATTCTTCCATAATTTCTTCAATTCTTATGCAATTAGGTTCATCAGATACATATCCATCAACATCAATTGAATTCTTCATTGCTTCATCAACCTTGACATTTGATCTTTCTACAATCTTCCTCAGTCTTTTATCAAAACATCTATAAGCTTTACTTTTAGTAGAATATCCAAGAAAAATGCCTTCATCACTTCTTGCATCAAATTTTCTTAAATTTTCTTCATGTTGTCTGATATAACATTTGCTTCCAAATACCTTGAAATACTTAACAATAGGAATTCGTCCACACCATAACTCATAGGGGGGCTTTGTACTTTTTTCTCTTGGTTGAATTTGATTGAATACATAAACAACAATGTGAATAGCTTCTCTCAAGTAAACTTCCAGTAGACCTGCCTCAATAATCAGTGATCTAGAAACCTCTTGAATTGTTTTGTTCTTTCTTTCAACAACTCCATTCTACTGAGGATCTCCATTCTACTAAGGATTTCTCGGAGCAGATAACTATCTTTTTATTCCATGCACTTCACAAAATTCATATGACACATTCTTTGATGCCATAACCAACTGTCATTGATCTAAGTCATAAAGCATCGCCCATCATCACCCTTAAGTTGATAGATATTTCCTTCATATCTCTTTCCTGCATCAATCACTATTCCAGAATCTTTCCTGATCACACATCTTTCATCCTCAAATACAATATTATATCTTTTATTGCATATATGTCCAACACTCAAGATATTATTCCTTAAACCCTTAACATAGTAGACATCATGAGTATTATGCTTGCCATCAAAACTTACTGAGCCGATCCCACAAATCTTAGCACCAGTATCATCTCCAAACATAACTAAGCCTCCATCATATTTTTTAAGTTTAACAAACTTACTTTTATCACCATTCATGTGATGTGAACAACCACTATCAACAACCCAATAGTTCTTTTTCATGTTTAGCATGTAGGGAAAAGATAATAGTACCTTCATTTTTCTCCTTCTCCGGAGGGCATTCCTTCACCTGTTTATCAAAATTAGTAGAAGTAGGTTCATCTTTTATAACCAAGAACAAGCATTCATTGTCATCAGGATCTCCATAATCAAATTCCTCATCAGATATACTAGCATCCTCATTCACATAATATGCTCTATTGATCTTCTTACTTTTCTTTTATTTCCCATATCTTTTTTTATTCCTCTTAGCTCTTTCTGGACATCTAGAAGCATAATGTCCTATTCTTCCACAACTAAAGCATTTAAAGGGTAACTTACCTTCATACTTGCCAGAGCCTTTCTTCATCTGTCTCACAAATTTAGCTTCTACTTCATCAAGACTTTCTTCATCTAGATTTTCAGCTTTTTTAGCCTTAAAAGAATACTTTGATTCAGACCCATTTCTCAAATTTGGTTTTCTTATCTCATAAGATGTCAGAGTTCCCAACAACTGATCTTTAGTGTAATTCTTGTAATCTATATGTTCTTCAATAGCACATACCTTTTTGTTGTAACCATCAGGGATAGTTCTAAGAATCTTCTTTACAATCCTGGATTCATCTATTGTACCATCAAGTCCTCGCATTCCAGCTACTACCTCATCCAACCTTTGTTACTCTATGTTAGACTCCAATTGCATCTTTTCTTTGATTGCTAATATTGATGAGCCCAAGATAGTTAGAGAGGCTAGAGGTATTCATCATGCAGATTCCTAGATGGAATCCATGAACGAAGAGATGGTAACATTGAAAAATAATGTTACATGGGATCTGGTACCTTTTCCTGAAGGATGGAAACCCGTTGAATGCAAATGGGTGTTCAAGAATAAGATGTGTCTTGATGGCAGTGTTGAGAAGCATAAATCATGTTTGGTCATGAAGGGATATTCCCAAATGGAGGGAATAGATTATGGGGAGATTTTTTCTCTTATTGCTAAGTTGATTTCCATTCATTTCTTGTTATCACTTGCAGCAGCTCATGACTTTTAAGTCAAGCAAATGGATGTGAAGATAACTTTCCTTCATGGTGATTTGGAGGAGGAAATTTATATGTCACAACCTGAGCATTTTGTTGTGAAAAGGAAAGAGAATCCTGCAAGTTGAGAAATTATTTGTATGGTTTGAAGCAAGCTCCTAGGATGTGGTACCAGAAGTTTGAAACCTATGTGTTGTCTTTGGGATTTCAGAGATCCCAATATGACCATTGTGTCTATTACAAGATTGATAATAGTCACATTCTCATTATTGTCCTAAATCTTATAGTGCTAAGGTTTCTACTATTGAGGAAGCTTAAAATTTGGATCAATATACTAGAGATCAAATGCTTGGTGCTTTAACTACTTTTTGAATTAAGAGAGTTTAACAAAGTTGCTTCAAGGAAATAAATTGATTTTAAATTTAGTATGAAGGAGAACAATGATGAATCTAATCAAGATGATCTTGATGAGGTGGAAGCAAATTTTATAAGATTGAAAAATGGCATTGGCAAATATAGAGGTAAGTTACCATTTAAATGTTTCAATTGTGGAAAGATAGGTCATTATGTTTCTAAATGTCTAATCAAAGTTTCAAATGACAAACATAAAGTGTAAGCAAGCTAAGGTAGCGAAACAACTTCCTACACTAATCTTAAGAGAAGGATAATGCAAAACTTTTATAGATCTTTAATAGTTACAGAAGCTTAAACATAAATAAACATAAATATCATGCATACCACAACACATTGATTCACATGGGGAAAACCATTTCAGGAGAAAACCCCACACTCCAAAAGTTACCTAATATATTATTCAGAAATCACAAAAATTACACATTGATTCACATGGGGAAAACCCTTTCGAGAGAAAACCCCACATTCCAAAATTACCTAATATATTATTCAAAAACCACAAAGATTACAATATACTTGCCTAGCAAGCTTCTCACAAGAGTATCACCAACTAGAGATCCAGAGGCAACACAACCGTTATAAAAATATTAGAATACATTGTAATACATAGTCATAATACAATGCCTTCATAAAATAGGGTTGCCTTCTAGGGAAAGTCAAGATAATAAAATATGGGTCATTAGATTTAAAATCTAATGATAAACGATCTAGATTTATAATAATAAAATATAAATAAAATTTTCCTTTCAGGGGCATTGCCCCTTAGTCGAGTGTGTAGCCCCTGGAACTCCCACCAGGGGTGATACCCCCAAACCCCTCATGGGGGGAAACCCCCCTCATGCCCCCTCATCGTTGATGTATCAATAACACCTTATGTAATTTCAAGGTTGAGACACATTTTCACAACAAATCTCTCACTTGTTGATCACCATGCAAGAGCAACGAGAGGGTGTATAAAAATCATCTCTTAATTGTTATGGGATGAAAGGCCCATAGTCTTTGAACACCATCTAAAATTTTCTATGCTCATAAGCTTAGTTAAAGAATCAAAAAAATTGATCAAAGTCTCTACCTTAACCAGCTTCACCCTTCCATCTTCGACCATGTCTCTAACAAAATGATACTGTACATCAATGTGCTTGCCCAAGAATGTGTTTAGCTACACAAATATCTTTCATTTCAAATTTAGGAGAAATTTGAAATTTTAGTTCTAAAATAATACCTTTCCCTTTACCAATAAATAACATATCATCAACATATAATGTAATAAATAGGAAATGATCACCATCATTTTTATAATAAACATAATGATCTAATTTAGAAAGCTCAAATCCCAAACTCAACACATGTATCAAATTTTTGGTACCACATCCAAGGACTTTGTTTTAGGTTATACAAATATTTCTTTAATTTGCAAGACAATTAATATTATCTTTCACCATGTAGTGCTCTGGCTATGTCATATAAATATCCTCCTCCAAGTCACCATGAAGGAAAGAAATTTTCACATCCATTTTCTCAACCTCTAAATCATAAGCAGTAGCAATAGAAAGAAAAAATCTAATGGATGTCATTTTTGCAATAGGAGAAAATATCTCACCATAATCAACACCCTCAACTTGATAGTAACCTTTTGCAACCAGCCTTGCTTTGTACTTCTCAATACCTCCATCTAAACCAATCCTTTTCTTGAATACCCATTTGCAACCAGAAGGTATTCTTCCTTCAGGAAATGGTAGAAGATCCCATGTTTCTTTCTTTTTCAAAGTTGTCATTTCTTCATCCATAGAAATATTTCAGGATTCTACATCATTCATACCTAATGCCCTCCAATGTTGTTTGTTTTTAGATTCATTATCCCTTCTGCATCACATGTTTCTGAGTCCCACTCCCCCTGATCTCTTTCTGATTCATCAATAATCTTCCCTTCAAAGACGTTCGAACTTGCCAAGAAGGAAAGTATATGTTGGTCATTATCAAAGACCTAAAAATTTCACACGTTATCTAGGATGGCTAGGATCGAGACTAAGTCTAATGAAAACCTCTTCAACTTAGAATCTTGCATGGGTTCCAAGGTATTGGTAGCCATAGCAAGTGCATCTGCAATCTGGTTGTCATCTCTGGGAATCAATTTGATCCCAAAAGCATCAAGATCCTCTATCAGATTCCATATTCTATTTCTGTCTGCAGCCAGCCTTTTGTTATGGCATATGTATTGATTGCGAACCTACTTGATAATGACCTCAGAATCTCCCATAACTGTCAAAGTTGTAACCTTTTTCTGATGCGCAAACATTAGTCCTTTGGCCAGTGCTTCAAATTATCCCACATTATTGGTACAACCGAATTGCAACCTGTAAGTAGCAAAGTATGTTTTCCCTTTCAAGTTTTTTAGTTCAACTCCTGCTCCACTCCCTGATTTAGACTTAGAACCGTTAAATTTGAGGACCCACAATTGATCCAGGGTGGGTATTTCTTTCCTAGGATGAGTCGTGGGTAATTGTTCACAAGAAATAGGTAGCGCATAGGACTGATTTAGGGCCTCACTTAGATTTAGAACTTGTGTAGACACTTCTTCTTGAATATGATCTTGATCGGTGGTTTTAAAGTTGGTTATTGGTTTAAGGAACCCCCTTTGAATTGGAAGATTGGAAGGGGTCAGTGTGTTTGACAGTTCCTGAGATTCTATAATCTCATTTTCTAAGGAAGAACATGAAATCTAAGTCTCTCCACTTGCGAGAGGGACTTCTTCCTGTGTAGTATGGGTTCATGTCAAAATAGTGGCATCCCTTGCCTCAAATGAAAACTAATTAAGGGATGTTTCAGGGTGACTTTCACATGTTTCCTCAGACTGACAGACATGGTTCAAAATGTCAACACAAGGTTGACAAGTCAGTTCAAAATGGCTTTGGTAATGAATCCTACACCAGTTGGGGAGTAGCAAACTCCATAGATCAACCTCTTCTCCTAAAACTATCCTATCTTGTTGCAATTTTCTAATCAAAACATGTTGGTTGATAGTGGTCATTGGGTAACTATGTTCTAAAGGTTGTAGGCTATCAGGATTGAACATTGAAAATGTCAAGATTTCCTCTCTTTTATATACTCCTATCTCAGTTTCAAAGTAAGCTACCTCATTAGGACAGTCGTACTATGTGATCATATGTTTGAGCTGAGGCTCATTCTCAATCCTAATTTGTGTTGGTACCCCTTTCCATGGCAGCCACATGTGTGAAAAGTATAAGGATAGATAACCCCAAATTCTTTTCATTAGGTCTCAACTTAGAAGCATACCATATGTCTCGGGGATATCAGCCACCCGGATATCCATATAAGTTTGGATCCATGGATTGGATCCAACCTGCAAATGAATATTTTTTAGTTCCCCTACCACATTGACCTCAGTTCTATCTAACTGAATTACCTTCTTGTGAGTATGAAAGGGATTCAAACCTAAATTTTCATAAATGGAAAAGGGCATGACATTACCTGATGCTCCAGAATCTAAGAGGCAATTGTGCAAATTATTTCTAAAGATTCTCAAGCTTAGAAGGAACGGTGGGGTTCTCGTCTTACCTTTGTATAAGGCTGCATTCATTTCATTGGTTGGAGTCACCTTATTCTTTCCTTTTGACTGATCTACCTCTTCCAAATCTCTCAACACAATGTCTCATTGAGCAGGGTACCACTTTAAAATATCAAAGAATGACAATGAAGTATTTTTTTTTTGCATCTCTAAAATAAAATCAAACTCCATTTCATTTTTCATCTGATATTCAGGAACAAAAGAAGAGTTACCTTTATTTTGAAATTCAGGTAGGCCTTTTGGCAGAGGTGGGTTGTTGTCTACATTCTAATTGGGTGGAACCATGGTATTCAGAGTAGATGTGGTGAAAGGGCCTTTATTTTGATTCCTCGGGAAATGATCTCCTTTGGATTGGAAGGCCTGAGCATCATACACATCTTCCTCTGGCTCATTTTCTTCTTTCCTGGGGAAAGGAAACTCTTCTTTAAAGAGCTCATAAGCCATGGTCATATCTGTGGATCCACCATTCTTGTTGGGAGCACCTTGCAATGAGGCATCAACTTGTGCAATCTTAACCATTCTCTCCATTTCAAGACTATTGACCTCAGAATGTGTTGTAGTGTCATGTAGCCTACACCAATTTGTCATGAAATTAAGATCTGCAACATTTGCAATATGTGGTTTTTCATCACCAGCTTGATAGTTATGAGAAACTCCCCCATTGTCTATTGTTATTAGATTTTTGGTTGTATCCCCTATTTTGGTTTTGGTAATTTTGATTGGGGGAATTTTGATTTTGAGTGTTCCTCTGGTTTTGATTAGCGTTCTGATTGGAATAACCTCTCTATTTTTGGTAGTTCTAATTTTGAGGGGGGTTGTATTTAAGTTGTGCCATCTAATTGGTCATCCGAGACAATTTTTTCTTGGAATACGACAAATTCATCGCCAGCAATTCACCGCCATAGAAAATTCACTGATGGAAAATTCACCGCCAGCAATTCACCACCCAATAAAATTTAAAAATATTTGGCGGTGAATTTTTGGTTGGTGAATTTTTCATGGCTGTGAATTGTTGGTGATGAATTTTCCTAGAGCCTATTTTCTTAAGGGTCTCAAACTCTGTTGTTAGCTGAGTAGTACGTTCACTTTCTGCAGTGGTTGCAGCTGACGCATGTGTGATGGGGTTAGATCCTCTAGCTTGATTATGAGGATTTTGAACTTGTTGTGAGGGGTCAGGAGTTGGACTGCTAAAGAATATTTGTTGAGATGAAGATTGTAACTCAGCTAAGGGTCCATATGCAGAAGGAGACATCCCTGGGACTGTATTAAACATCGAGGTAGGATTAGGTATTTGGGAGTATCCTAGAGGAGGGAAGACTCCTCCTAGACCTCCTACTTGTGAACTGATCTGTAGCTACAGTTTAATAGCAAGGTGGTAAACTTTGGAAAGAGAATTAATGTCATCGGCATTGTACGTTCTTTGCAAAAATAGGCCAATCAAGGGATCTATGGCCTTCAAGTAAGCTTGGATGGCAATATTTTCAGCCACCAAGTATGGATCTTGTAACCTCCTATACATCCTCTGAAATCGGGTATTGAACAGGGGTAATGGTTCATGGGGCTATTTCTTGATAGTGGAAAACTGATGATATAGGATTGCGGGATCAACGTAAACCTGAAACTAGTTAATGAATTTCTGCTCTAATTTTTTCCAACTCAAAATTGAACCGGTAGGAAAATTCAGATACAAGTTATAAGCCATGTCTCCCAATGAATAAGGAAACAACCTACATGCAACATCATGGTGGGAAATCTAAGCATGAGTACAGGCATCTTTGAATTCCTGTATGTGCTCTTCAACACTTCTTAACTCGCCATGAGCATACCTGGGGTGGAATTTCTCTGAGTTCTTTTGCATTTCATGTATCCCACCAGGAATGACTCCTAGTGGTGAAGGATTGTTGGCAAAGAATTCCATAGGTGTTGGTGGTGGTGGATTTGGTTGTGCCACCTATGGTGTTGGTGGAAAGTTGGGTGGAGTAAGTGGTGGTGTTAACAGTGGGATCAAAACTCTATGGGCTTTGGGCCTTATAGGGGTTTGGAGTTCAGCTAATAGTTATGGATTTGTAGCAAATCTGAGAACTCTTTCAAACCTTTCTGGTGAGAATGACCCAATTCAAGCTAGTTTGTTCCTTCACACCTTCCTTCTAGCACCAGATTTGTTGATGTTCAATGTAACACAACAACGTTAAAAAGAATATTTCTACCTAATTTCTCCTAAAAAAGATAGATAATCTAAAGCAACTTATCTTCCAAGGTCTTTGTAGTTGGTTCTCAACTGTGCTGATGTTGTTCAGTGGCCTATATAGTTGTAACGTTCAAGGGGCCTGCTATTAAAAGGGATACAAACTGCATCATACAAATTAATCTATGTTTGGGGGGTGTAAATAAATATCAAAAGATAGGATAGAGCTCAGTACAACAAAACATGAATGTAAATTTCCTCCAATTTAGACATACAAACTTCATAATGAGCATTGCTTCCTAACAACTAAACCATGAAATGATACAATCTATAGCACAATATATACCATTGCATTCATTCATTGTGAAAATTCAATACATATAGATCATTCACCATTCATAAACTTCAAAATGAACAAGAACATATCATCAACTCGTCATTAAAATTCATAGATCAATGAACACAAAGAAATCTCATTCACAAATAATTCAATGGAAACAGCCTCAGATTCATAATCTTATACTAATTTTCATCAAATAAGAGACTTTTATGCACAACATTCAATGGCATACGAATGACCATTTGTTCATTAACATCATCATTAAAACTAGTTATGAAAATAACATAAAATTGTATTGAAAACTATAAAAATATCTAAGTGTCTTTGCATAAAGTTGTAAAAACTTTCTAAAACTGTAAAAATTATCCTAAATTTCTCCTTAGGCTGCTAATCTTTCTTCAATTAGCTGACCTTTACAAAATGGAGAGAAAAACCTCATATAGACTAGTCCTAACACTAATTCCTCTAGTCAAAAATTGAGATCCACAAATTTAGGGAACCACTGGAGCTGCATGAGATGACTGCCCTGCTGATCTTCAATTCACTTGTTGATGACTTTGTTATAAAATTTTGATGCGCAAGAGGGAAGGTAGAACTGCTGGGAATCTCTAGTTTAAGTCATGTCATGATCCTGCAAAATAGGAGAGAAAGAGATAGTTGTCTAGTTGACCATGTCATTAGGTGTCCATCAGGAACAAAACATTCCACTGCCACTGTATTCCTACATTTTCTGCTCAAGCATGTACTCATCATAATTAGTAAACACTTGTTGGATCACATCTTCATCTGGCCCATCTAGTGAACTCTCTTCAAACTTTATTCTTTTTAATTCTGCAGAAGCAAACTCTTGCATATCCCTAAGTTTAATAAGTTCTCTTCTAGCAGCCTTTATTTGCTCCTTGATATCCATAAGTCTATCAATCAACAAGTCATCACCATCATCCCCCTTGTGCATTTCCTCCTCAAACCTACTATTCTATTTTTCTTTAAGTTTTTCAAGAGGGAGGCCATCTTTAAGAGGGATGTCCGCATTTACAAGCATAGCAATGACTACTCCCAACTCCTCAATTTGTTCATTCAAATCTTTCCTAGCCTATTGTACCTCATTCATATGATAAAAAATGATTGAGGATCAAAACCTAATAATGCTAATGGTATTCTCAATAAATTCTTCATTATCCTCCTCAAGGATGGACTGCTCCAACAAAGCTTGCTTTGACAACTTATTGATGTCCCTCAACTTGTTTGTATGTTCTCTATATTCTTCTTGTTGTTTCCCAAGATCCTTAGCATGTGAATTCATGTCACTAACCAACTCCAATGCATCATCATGAGCTTTATGACTTTGAACAATAAACTCCACTTCTTGGTTCAACCTATCAATCCATCTATCGAACATCGCTACCTTCCTTCCCATTTCAACAAGGTCATCAGCCTCTTTCTTACTTAACAAAATGGGTGTTGTAGGAACACCAAATTGTACTGAAATAGGAGAGGATAGGTCCTTTAAGAACCTATGCAATTGATCTAATTGAGCCTTGAGCTCATCTTTCCTTTTATTTTCCTTTACCATTCTTGACTTGGTGGAGGATGCTACAATATCAATTAAGTCCATTTGCTGATTTCTTGTAGGCCTTCCCAAGTTCACAGTCCCTAGCTGATAATCACTTAATTGGATCTCTGATCGGTCCTTATCTGCCATTGGAATGGCACACTCAGCCACAATCTCTCCAGCGTCTGTCAATTTGGTGGAGTGAAGGACTCTAGCTTTTTTCTTGGGCCTCTCCTTCTCAATCTCTTTCATCATGTCATCCCAATTCAAGGGTTGGGGCTGGACTATTTGTTTGTTTTCCAAGTCAAGCTTGAACCATGTTGGGGAAGTAGGAGTAGTAACCACTTGTTTTGAGGAAGAAGTGGTAGAGGAGAGATGTTGTAGAATTGTTACCTTACGTTGAGAATCAACCTCTTGTTGCTCCTTTTTTGCTACTTGCTTTGCAAGCCTATCAGCTTCAGCTTTCTCTCTTTCCTCTTCCAATCTCCTCTGCTCATACATTTCATCTCTCTGTTTCTCTAATTGTTTAACCTTTTCCCACATTTCCTTTGCTTATTGCTACTGCTTGGCTTATTCTTCTGCTTCCTTCTTCTTTAGCAAGAGCTCCTTTTCATCCTTTTTCCTTCGGGATTCCTCTATAGCCTTGAACTTGGATTCAATGGCTTCTCTCTCTCTTCTTTGTTGAGCCATTTCTTCTTCCAATTCATGGATTTTCTGCAATAGAGCTAACTTATCCCTTTCCTCCTTGAGTTTCAGCTTTGCTTCCCTTTGTTGCTACAGGAGATCTTCCTTCTCCTTGCGTTGCCTCACAATCTCAAAGAGTTTCCAGTGCATTAGCTTGTGCTTTAGCATTTGCTTCTCTCTTTGCATTCTCAAAGAGTTTCCACTAATCTTCTTTAGTTAAAACATGCTTTGTTCCAATATCCCGAACATCTTCAGTAGTTGTGGTCACAAGATGCTCATGATCTGATCGTGTAGCCTCAGAATCAATATCAATGTCATGAATCTCAATCTCTTTCTATTTGTCCTTTTCATCCTGATCATGAAGACTTCCTTGAGGTATCTCCCTAGTGGATTCTTCTAGGAGGGGTTGAGATGGAGCTCCTTCTTCAACTGTTGTAGTTTCTTCTCCTTGTGGCTCATGAGTATCTAGGGCAGGTATTTCTGGATCAACCTCTCCTCCAGAGCTAGGAGGGAGATATTCTAATTGCTCTTTAGGAGTTGTTCTCCTCTTTGTTCTCTTGTATCCTTGGGTTCCTTACGCTTTCCTCTTCTTTGAAGTTTGAGCCTTTGGATCCTTTATCCTCATCACTACCTATTGGATACTTCTATCCATTACTATCCTAGAAATCTATCTAATATCAATAAATTTTTCCTCATCCCAATTGATGGGGTACAAGTTCTTAGTACCAATGTTTTATGCCTCATAGTCGGGATCCAAAACCACACCATCATCAAATAGTGTATTAGGAATGTCCTCTTTTACTCCAAACTCAATCATCAATGGAATAAGAATCCTTTCATAGCTTCTCTTTCTAACATCATATTCATCTTTCAAATCCATCTAGAAATCTTCTAATTTATTAAAATGCTTCTCAAAACAATAGGAAGGAAACCATTCATCTTATGTTTTGGATCAAAATGCTTTTGGGATGTATACAATCCTAGCCTTAAGTGACTCAACTCATCACATACTACTTTTACAACCACAATATGAGCATAATTGTGTTCTCCCAAATTCATGGGAAACTTGTGGCATCTTGTTTTGTGTTTACCTGCAAACTTTCCATTGACTGCCAAGGCTTGATATATGAATTCCATGAGGACAATACTATCATTGCAATATCTTGGGAGTAGGTGAGGATGTCCATCAAATCCTGCCAACTGGAAGTAAGAGAACTTGGGGTATTGGATATACCAATGTCCCCATTCAACAATGCAAGCCATGGTATCTCTACTCAACCTGTATCCAACATCTCTAGTCAACTAGTTAATGATGACATAAAGGAATGCATCATTAACCCTTCCATAATGCAGCTCTGATGTTTGCAAGGTTAATTAATCATAGTGCTCCCATGCCTTCTTCTATCTAGGAGCTTCCTCTAATGTTCCTACTGCATTCAATCCAGGAAATATACCCATCCTTGCAGCAACATATACAACATATGAAGTCATGAAGAAGGTATTTTTTTGATTCACCTTGATCATTTGATTGTGTAGGTTTTCTAACAAGATCATTTCCCAATCAAATTGTTCCTTTCCATCCAAAATTTCCTCAATAAAAGGAAACATCCACTCCTTGAAGCATGCAAAATCTCTTTTCCCAAATACCCTGGACAACATTATGATCAAGTCATCAATATCCTTTTGGAAGTCTCCCCTCTTAGGTTGATCTGGAACTTTAGTCGAAGACTTATTTTCAACCTTTAACCACTTCTTGTTCATGTGAGCCCTATTGGTTTCTTTATAGTTGTTCAATAATTGCAATGCCTCTGCCTCATTCAATTGCTTAGGGTTCTAAGGGGTAGGTGTATTAAACATAAACTTCATCATTTGTGGGGAGAGATCAATGATTACATTTCCTTGAATGTCCACACATTGCCTTGTTGTAGGGTTGTAAGCCCATACTACTATGATTATAAGCTCTAGACACTGGACTGATAATGGGAAAATAGTCACATGTGCCAACCCAGATTGGGCTATCCTCAAATTTCTCCCAATCACATCTTCAAAGAAAATGTCTACCAACAACTCCTCATAGTCGAATGGGCCTAGATTAGTATCGATAATATCAACTCATTCTGAGTCTAACTTGCTTGCAGTGAGAGTAGCACTCTTATGTTTTTATCTCAAAGTGTATGGAAATTGCTCCACCTTGATCTTATTATACTTCACTTGCCTTGAACCCTTGGTAGCCTGGCCCTCCACTTTTGAAACTTCTCTAGATGCTCTTGACATTGCTTACTCCTGCAAAACAACCCTGGATTAGACCAAGAGAAAGCATGAATATCAACATTAGAATACTACCTTTGATATTGCCATGTCCTTCCCTAGGTAACCTCTCATACTTAGTGAAATTTGAAACTTATCAGAGGTAGAACCAGGAAGAGATTAGGAATTAGAAATATTCTAACAAAGGTGGAATCAGGGTTGGGGTCAGTATCGGAATTAGAACAAGGATCGGAATGGAAACTGAACCTAGAACCATTCAATAGTTTCAAGTCTGTTTTCCATTCCAATTCCCCTTCTGCCAAAAGAAAAGTATGCAGAACAGAGAAAAAACCTTATCGAGAATGGGATTTAAATCAAACCTAAACTCTTATGCACATACTCATGAGTTGAGTTCATTCCTGGTTCCGCTTTCGCCACTTTATCATTAAACACGAAGAAAATTTAGTCAACGCTTATAACGACTTGGGACGAGGTCACAAGAAGGCATGGGAAGACTTAGAATAAAGACATGACTTCATCATTGAAAAAATAGGGATGGGATCGAGCCACCTAGGGCACGATATTGTAAGGAGATGATACACAAACCCTAGTTTGCACAACCTGTCGACTCAAGAAATTAGGGCATCAAAAACCCGACATGAAAGCGATTGAATAGACACGGGAATAAGATCAAAAGGGTCATCAAATAGGTTTCCAACCTTTTAAAGCACATGAGATCCTTCAAATATGAAACCCTAAGCAAAACTAGGGCATGACAATATGGATAGCACCAAAATGGGAAAATGACAGCAAACCGACAAAAATGAATGGGAAAAGACAAAAAGCAAACAGGAAATAGAGGGAAAAACAAAACAAAAACCGAAAAAGAAAGAAAAACACAAACACAAACACATGAAGATTCACGAAAAAGGTCTCGTGAACGCACGACGAACACCACGAACAAGAAATGGGAAAACAAACAAAACGGAACAAGGGAAAAAACCCACCTACCTCAAAACACTACCAAATAGGATGAAACTCTATCTGAATCCACTTGCAGATGCTTTCCCTCAACCAACTCATGCTCCTCTTTCACACTTTCTCGGGTCTAGTTCGTTAAAACAACTTAGGCAATAATGATAATGAGCCAATTAACCTTGATTAAGGTTTAAAATCCATTTCGCGCATGTGAGGAGGTTGTAATTAATGCAATTAATGTGGTTGGTCGGACGTAGAATCAAAATGAGATGAGTACACAACATCTACATACATCAGAGGTAAAGCGGAAGCGGAAGTGGAGTTGAAATGGAATTAGGAACTTTATGTAAGCTCCACATTCGATTTTGGTTCTGGCTTCGGCCCCACAGCAAGGAAAACAACAACAAAGGAATGGGAGCGGAATTAGAACCAAACCCGGATCCAAAACTTTTCGCAAAGTTCCAGATTCGGTTTCGATTCTGGTTCCACTCCCACCAAAGGAATGAACACCAACACAAGAAAACTAAGAAAAGGAAAACAAAAGGAAATAGGACCGGAACGAATCCCATCCCAAAAAAGACAAAAACAAGGACAAAAGCACAAAGAAAACCAGCAAGAGCAGGATCGGAACCAAAATCGAATTTGGAACTTTTTGCAAAGTTCCAAGTTTGGTTCCATTTTTGGTTTCGCTTCCACCAGGAGGAAAAAAAACCACAAGCAAAAAAAAGACAACTCAAGGGAGAAACGAACCCAAGAGTGTAAGGCAAACCAAACATACAAAGAAAATGAACAAGTCAAGAACGGGGCCAAGACCGGAACCGAATCCGGACTTTGAACCTTCACAAAGTTCTGACTCCAGTTTCCATTCTAGTTACGCTTCCACTAGACAAAAGGAACAAGGACTTAGGAGGAAAAAGAACAACTCCTAAGACCCAAAGAAAAAAACCAAGGACAAACAAACACAAGGGGGACCCATTTTGACCAAAAAAATAAAATGGGGTGGTTATGCAAGGCATAACAAGTACTATTGCACTCAACAGTGCATGCATCAAGCTTATATAATGTGCGATATCTGACACCTCTAACCATCTTGTGTCCTGCATCATAAAATAATACCTGCACACCTACATCTATTAGTTTTCTCACAGATAACAAATTTTGTGCTAATCTAGGAATATGCAACACACCATTAATACTTTTAATTCTACCATCAGGAAACCTGATTTTAACTTTACCACAGCTAACAATATTTAAATAAGGATCATCACCCAAGTACACCTTACCTCCATAAAATTCTGCATATTCATAAAACCAATTGTAGTGTAGAAAAATGTATCCCTCTACATTTTCACACTTTTTCGGGCCCTCCCTACTAAAATTGGGCTTCTTTATGCCTTATTTTGGTCCTATTTTGCATCTAGACAAGCCTTATTTAATGCATATTTCTAAGGATAATCCTGACATATATCTAATAACCAATCAATATTTAATGATTTTGGTCTGTATGGCCCAAATTTAGTGATCTAGGACTCATACGCCACCTTGGGTGTATGGGTCCCACCTAAGTTTCAGGACTTAAAGTTGAATTTGGAATTAAACTAAACATTTCTTGAAATTTACGTCCCAAGCCTAGCCTACTGGGACTCATTTTCCATAAATGGCATATGAGTCCCACTTAGCTTGGACCTAATTTTGAATTTAATTCTTGGAGTGATTTTATTCTCCTAGATTTGATGTCGGCTTCTAGTGTTGTAATTTCAGGAAATTTGGCATAAACAAGTATAAATACAAGGTTATCTCACATATTTTCTCCTAGCAAGTTGATGAAATCATTCCTATAGCAATTTTATGAGATCAAGAGCATTCAAGAGTTTTTATCAAGCATTTTGGACTTGCTTTCAAGATTCAAGCATCATGTCAAACTCATCATGCATCATGTTTTTTTTAGCTAACATTTGTGATGTAGGTTTGCTAGAGTATTGTTGACATGCTTAATTAATTATACACATTGATTAATTTAATGTCATTTATTCCTCTTTTATTAGTTATTAGCCAGTACACATACCACTATTATTAAGTGCCACATTAGGTTTCTTGATTCCTTCCATAAAGGATTGACTACATTTCGTAATGTTCGATTCTCTCTAATGCATTTTCATCGAGAGGTTTACAGAGAACATTTCTTTTCTTCGCTCTTCATATCTTTGCATGTATGTATCATCTTGCATCCTGCATCATAAAATACTACCTACACACCTACATCTATTAGTTTTCTCACTGTCAACAAATTTTGTGTTGATCTAGGAATATGCAACACACCATTAATACTTTAAATTCTACCATTAGGAAACCTGATTTTAAATTTACCACAACTAACAATATTTAAATAAGAATCATCACCCAATTACACCTTACCTCCATCAAATTCTTCATATTCAAAAAATAAATTGTAGTGTAGAAAAATGTATCCCTCTACATTTTCACACTTGTTTGGGCCCTCCCTGCTAAAATTGGGCTTCTTTATGCCTTATTTTGGTCCTATTTTGCATCCACAAGCATTATTTAATGCATCTTTCTAAGGATAATCCTGACATATATCTAATAACCAATCAGGATTTAATGATTCTGGTTTGTATGGCCCAGATTTGGTGATTTGGGACTCATACACCACCTTGGGCGTATGGGTCCCACCTAAGTTTCGAGGCCTAAACTTGAATTTGGCATTAAAATAAACATTTCTTGAATTTTTTGTCCAAATCCTGGCCTACAAGGACTCATACGCCACAACTGGCACATGAGTCATGCTTAGCTTTGACCTAATTTTGAATTCAATTCTTGGGGGGATTTTATTCTTCTAGATCTGATATCGGCTTCTACTATTGTAATTTCAAGAAATTTGGCATAAACAAGTATAAATACAAGGTTATTTCACATATTTTCTCCTAGAAAGTTGATGAAAGCATTCCTATAGCAAGTTTATGAGATCAAGAGCATTCAAGAGTGTTTATCAAGAATTTTGGAGCTACTTTCAAGATTCAAGCATCATGTCAAAGTCATCATGCATCATGTTTTTTTTTGAGCTAATATTTGTGATGTAGGTTCTTATGATTCAAGTGGGCATTCAATTCAAGATCTATAACATACAAGCAAGATTCAAGATCCACATTCATGCTAGCCATTACATACAATATTGCAGCCTTTTATTCAAGGGTTTGGTGAGTTGCAACATAGCTTATTTGTTCATTCATCATTCCTTCATTCTATTTGATTTCATTTAAAGGTTTGATTACCAAAATGGGGTTTGACCAAGGAAAACCACTATCACTAACAAAACAACATTTTTCCCTCTTTGATGTGTGATTTGTAGATTTAGGTTGAAGATCCATTGAAGAGAAAGATTGGAGAAAGTTGTCAAGATTGTCAAAGTTGTCATCTGCATTGCAAGATCATGGAAAGACATCTACAGAGCAGAATTCAGTGTTTCAGATTCAAATATTTGTTAGGAGAAGCTACAAAAGATCACTAGAGGATTCCATAATTTTAGATCAACCCTAAACTGGGACTAAATCACCACTCGTGGCATATGAGTCCTAGTATACCAAATTTCAAGCATTTTTTGTAGATCCCGGTTTAGTAGTTCCAAATTCTGGTTTCAACCTGAAACCCTAAACTGGGACTAAATCACCCCCACTAGTGTATGAGTCCTAGTGTGCATTAAAAGTCATGAGTACAGACCTTTTTTCAAGCATCTTCACATTTCTAGGTGCCCCTCTTTCCTTTCTAAGTTAGTTATTCTCATTTTCAGTTTCTTATCTTAGGTGACATAGTTAAATTTGCACATTGCATTCATCCGCTTCTTTACAAGACTTTCTTGGTGGTGAACCCCCCTTGTTGTCTTTAATCACACCCTAGGGCACCTTATTGAAGATCTCTTTCCCTACTTCCATCCCTAGATTGATATCTCTAAGGTTTCCTTGAATGAAACTTGAAGGAAATAGTTGGAGGGACTCTTAACCTCCTTTTGTGTTCCATCTCCTAAAAGGTATAGCCCCCCCTTATTTTCTAGGTTTCACCAATCTCTATTAAAGGTCATATGGAAAGATGCACCTGATTCAATTAACCATGCATCATTACCTACACAAGTTTCCAAAGTTGCAATGAATGCATCACCATCTTCCTTCTCATAATTGAATCTCTTCTTTGTCTTCTTGTTTTCTTCTTTACATTCCTTACGAATATGTCCAAGCTTACCACAGTTCTAGCAAACACCTTTGGACTTTCTAGGAGATTTGGGTTTCCCTTTGGACTTGTATTTATCACACTTCTCATTCTTCTTTTCTTTTTCCTTTGGTCTTCCACGGACATTTAAGTCCTCCTTAGCACTAATGGAAACCTTTCTCCTCATCTTTTTAGAAATAAAAGAACCCACCACATCTTCAGTCTTCAATATAACAGAAGTACTCCCAATAGCCATAACTAGAGAATCCCATGAATTAGGGAAATAAAAAAGCAAGATCTGACACTTCTCATCCTCATTCATTTTGAAATCAACTAATGCCAATTGGGGCACCAACATATTGAATACTTCTAGGTGGTTTGTAATTCGTCCACCCTCTTCCATTCTCAAGGAATACAATTTCTTCCTCAAGAAAATATTGTTCACTAAAGATTTGGCTTGATACATCTTACCAAGATTCTTCCATAGTTTATGTGCAAAGGTCTCTTCATGGATATTGATTAAAATAGTCATTCAAGCACAATCTAATTAGACTCTTGGCTTTACGGTCCATAACATCATATTGAGCAACCGAAATAGGATATGTAGGCTTTGAAACTTTCTCATCAATAGAATCCCACATATCTTGATATATCAATAGATCGTCCATCTTCAACTTCCACATTTCAAAATTATTTCTAGAAGATTTATCCACCTCTATTCCCCCTAATGAACTTTCTATCTAAAAATTCCTTCAACAAGATCACAAAGTATCTTTTGTACAAGCTCCCACTCAAATATAGATTAGTTCAAAAAACCCAACCCACAATTGAAACCAAAGGTGATCAGGCTCTGATACCACTTGTAAGGAAGCTAAGGTAGTGGAAAAACTTCCTACACTAATCTTGAGAGGAGGATAATTTAAACATTTTACAGATCTTTAATAGTTACAAAAACCTAAACAAAAATATCATGCATACCACAACATAGTGATTTAAGTGGGGAAAACTCTTTCGGGAGAAAACCCCCACACTCTAAAAGCCGCCCAATATATTACTCAAAAATCATAGATTACAATACTTGAAAATAAATCTTCTCACAGAAGTATCACAAACTAGAGATCCAGATGCAACACGATCACTATCAGACTCTCAGAATACATCATAATACACATTCGTAATACAATGCCCTCATAAAATAGGGTTAAGGAACATTTTCCCAACATAATGATCATAAAGGTAAATCTATCAAGAAGAGTTATTATGTTAAAGAAGACAATGTTGTATCTAATGATGATGAATTAGACTATCCGGATGATGAAAGTGATGAATGCTTGTTCATAGATTTAAATGTTGGAACTAATTCTACTAATCCTGAAAGATGTGTGAAGGAAATTGCTCCAAAAATAGGTCACAATATTGAAGGAGCTATGTTGACTACTTTTCATACAAGAGATGAGAGAAACTACTGGATAATTGAAAATAGATGATCAAATCATATGACAGGTGATAAGAGTAAGTTTTTTAAGCTTGAAAAGTATGATGGTGGTCTTATTAAGTTTGGTGATGATACATCTACTAAGATTTGGAAAAGGTTCAATTAGTTTTGATGGAAAGCAAGACAAATGATGTTCTTTATGTCAAGGGTCTCTATCATAATCTTCTTAGTGTAGGAAAAATGTGTAGTAGAGGATACAATTTGGTGTTTAAGGATTCAATGGTTGTGAAATTAGAAAAGGAAGCTCTAGAACTTTGTTTGTAGCAAGAACAAAGATAGAAGGAAATGTTTATCAGCTCAAAGGTGGTGGTGTTAAGTGGTTTATGTCACAAATCAATGAAAGTTGGATATGGCATAGAAGAATGGGTCACATCAATTTTGATAGCCTAGTGAAGATCAATTATATTGATGTTGCGAGTGATCTGCCAAGAATTAAAGAGCCTATCAAAGTAATTTGTGAGGAGTGTTAGTTTGGAAATTAGACAAAGAAGAGGTTTGAAACTAATGAATATTCTACCATAGGACCTCTAGAGTTGGTGCATACATACCTATATGAACCTACCCAAACAAGAAGCTCTCAAGGTGACAAGTATTTTATGTTGTTAATAGATTATTATTCTAGAATGACTTGGGTGACATTTCTCAAAGAAAAATGAAAAGCTCTAGATAAGTTCAAAATATTTAAATCTATAGTTGAGAATGAAACAAAATTGAAAATTAAATTGTTTGAGGTCTAACAGAGGTGGTGATTTTACTTCAAATGATTTTAATAGTTTATGTGAGGATCATGGGATAAAGAGACATTTATCAACTTCTAGGACTCCACAGTAGAATGGAGTTGTGGAAAGGAAGAACAAGATAGTTCAGGAAGCAAGAAGAACCATGATGAAGGAAGAAAATCTATCGGATGTCTATTGGAGAGAAGTTATTCATACTGATGTATACATTCTTAACAGAGGAAAGCAAGAGTGATCAGTTCAAAGACCCCCTATGAACTATGGTATGGAAAACCTCCTACTATGAAATATTTCAGTGTTTGGAAGTAAATGTTATATCAGGAGAGATGAAGAAAACTTAGGAAAGTTTGATGCAAGATCAGATGAAGGAATCTTCCTTGGATATTATACAAAGATCAAAGCATGCAAATTTTATAACAAAAGGCTGAAAAAAATTGTTAAAAGTGCAAGTGTCAAAGTGGATGAAGAGTCACACCAAAGCTCAATGTTGATTGAGGGATATGAGTCTGATGACCCCCCTTGTAGTGAAGAAGAAAAAGAAGGAAAATAGAAAGAGATGGCAGTGGAAGAAGAAGAAGCTCCAAAAAGAATCCCAAGACTCCTAAGTATGTATAGAGGAATAATTTTGAAGATCAAATAATTGGAGATAAGAGCAAAGGTGTAATGGAAAGAAGAAGAGTTGTTATGAAAGAGGAACAAGTAATTTTTTTTTACTTTCAGAGGTAGAACCTAAAATAGTAACTAAAGCATGCAAGAATTAGATTTGGATCAAATCTATGGAAGAAGAATTTAGATAGATTGAGAAGAACCAAACATGAGAGATGGTCCCAAGACCAGCAAACAAGAATGTGATAGGAACTAAATGGGTTTTCAAAAGAAAAAAATTGAATGAGGATGAAAATTTTATTAGAAACAAGGCTAGGTTCATGTGTAAGGTCTATCACAAGTGGAAGGGATATATTTTGAAGAGACTTTTGCTCTAGTGGCAAGAATGGAAGCCATTAGGATGTTTTTGGCTTTTTCATCTCATAAAATCTTCAAGGTGTATTAGATGGAAGTCAAGTCTACATTTTTGAATTGTGAGTTATAAGAAGAGGTTTACATTGAACAACTAGAAAAAAATTAGTTATCAAAATATGTTGATATGGTTTGTAAGTTGAAGAAGGCATTGTATGGGCTCAAACAGGCTCCTAGAGCTTGGTATGCAAGATTGGACAAGTACTTATTCTAGCAAGGATTCAAAAATGGTACTAAAAACATCAATCTTTACTTCAAGGTTCAGGGAGATCAAATCCCAATTGTGGTTGTGTATATTGATGACATAAGATCTTTGAAGTAAATGAGGAAATTATGTGTAAAAGGTTTGCAGGGGAGATGCAAAATGAGTTTGCATTGTCAATGTTTGGGGTGATGAATTATTCCTTGGACTACAAATCAATCAATCTAATAAAGGTATATTCATCTCATAATCAAAGTATGTCAAAGAAATGCTAAAGAAGTTTAGAATGGAGGACTCTAAACCAATATGTACTCTTATGGTTATTAGTTGTAAGTTGAGAAAAAATTATGAATCTCCTAAGACAGATTAGAGCAATTATAGATCCATGATGATGGATTGCTATATCTAACTACTACTAGACCGAATATCATGCATGTAGTATGTCTTGTGGAAAAATTTCAAAAAGATTCTAAAGAATCACATGTGGTAGCAGTCAAAAGGATATTTAGATATTTGAAGAGCACTCTAGAATATGGTCTATGGTATTCTAAGGACAATGATTTCTCTTTGAGTGCTTATATATATGTAGATTGGGAAAGTTGTGCAAATGATAGAAGAAGTAAAAGTGGAGGCAATTTCTTTCTTGGAAATAGATTGGTTTCTTGGTTAATTAAGAAGTAGGATTTAATGTCATTATCTACTATAGAGGCAAAATATATTATTGTTGCATCATGTGGCACACAAGTGTTGTAGATGAAGCAAACATTGAAAGATATCAAAGTATCATATGATGAACCTATTTCTATCTTGTGTGATAATACAAGTGATATCAATATTTTAAAAAAATTGGTAATGCATTAAAAAAAAAAGTATGTCTCTATCCGATCACTTTCTAAGAGAGAAAGTTGTTGAGAATGAAATGAAGTTGGAGTATGTTCCTACAAAGGATCAATTAGCAGACATTTTCACAAAGGCTCTTTCAAAATATACATTTGAGTATCTCAGGAAAAAGCTAGGTGTTATTACCCCTCCTTTCAACTAGGTTCATAAGTTAGTGCATCTGTCTAGCTGAGCTATTCAAGATACATTCTTGGTCCTGGACTGATAGAGGCTACCTCTCAAGGGGAGTAGGTAGTGGTTTTCTTTGGTTGGTATAGTAAAGGGGAGTATATCTTGTGCCCCTAAGAGAGAGTAGTAGAGAGTGAGAAGTGGAGAGAAAGTAAATGGGAGAGAAATTAGTTTGCAGGTGTTGATTAAAGAGAAGTTTTCAAGTGTTTCCCTTTGTCATTGATGTCAAAGGTGGAGAGAGTGATGTTTGAAAAACATAAAGAAAAGGGGAGAAGTATAAAAAACAAAGGTAAAGGGGGAGAGAGTGAAATATGGAAAAAGAAATAAGCCTAAAATGTAATAAATGCTCCAATAAGGGGGAGTGTTGCTTGAGTGTTGCTTGATGTAGAGTTACTTTCATTGTTGATGGTTTTTCAAAGCTGGAGAATTTCCATCAATGAAAAAGGGGGATATTGTTGCACTATGTTGTCATTGGTGTTATCATTGATGTCAACCTCTAGTGTGGTCATGTTGAGGAGTTGTGGTTTTGAGAAAGTGTTGCAAATGTAGCAAGTTCACTTGGATTCCAAGTGCTCTTGAGAAAATTTAAATAAAGAGGGTACAAAGTGACAAAGGTGTGTTTTGTGTTATGCTCCACATTTATTCATGCTTGAAGATATTCTTGTGTAGTTTGGTGAGATGATTAGAGGTGTTTAGAGGTGCTATATCCAGAGCTTCAGATTATGAATCACGCGGCAGTGGAAGATGTGTCTGACAATGTGTTGCCTATGAAGAAGGTTGTCTAGGAGAAATGGAATTACTCTACACTTCTTTGCATTAAGGTTTCTTGTCTTACAGATTTGGGAATGTTCTTGTATTGCTTGCATCTACCTTCTCCTAGAGTGTTTGGTGTTCATTTGTTCTGCAAGATTGGTTAGTGAATTATATGTATGTGGGAGTGTGGTTGGTTGCACAGGATGATAGTATTCACAGTTCCAAGTGGTTGGGATAGTGTTTTTGAATATTCTTATGATGTTGGAATATTCTAGGATGTTTGGAATGTTTCTACATGGTCCACATGATGTTTTTAGACCTAGAGAAGTGTGAATGTGGTTGGTTGTTAGTGTTAATATAGGTTTGGTCAACCTGACATGTTAGCACTAATTATGGAGGAAGTTAATTTTTTATGAAAGCATGGTGTAGCGTGTTGGTGTAGATTTGGGTACTGGTTAACCCTTGATGTGGTTTTCCTTCACTTCTTTCTATCACAGAAGTTTTTGATGTCGACCTATTTGGTGGTTGCAAGTTTGAGGTACATATGTTTCATTGAGGCTGACTTGGAGAAGGTTTTTGAGGTTACGAATGATATATATACAAGGTCAATTATTGGAGAAGTGTGTGGTATGATGTTTGGTGCAAAATTATGTGAATGTAAGTGTGTGTTGAGATGTTAGTATGATAATGAATGCTTATGATTATCGGAAGTAGTGAGTAGAAGGTGTCTACATTTCAGAGTGCCTAAAGTTGTTGGAGGTAGTGATCTGAAGGTTGTGAATGGTGTAGAGTTGTTGTGGTGGATTTTCCTATTTCTCTGAGGTAGTGAAACTCCTTGTAATATTCTTCTTCTATTCTCTTCTATTCCAAACAATGAGTCCTTTGGGCAATGAGCCTTTCTTCTTTTTGGGCAATAAGCCCTTTCAACAGTGAGCCTTTTGTATTTAGTGTTCATATATATGTGAGTTAATCCTCGCTATGGTTTTTCTCTAATTAGGGATTTCCACATAAATCTATTGTTCTATTATGTATGGTTGTGAATGTGTTTATGTTTCATTTTCATGTGTTTACATTCATTCTAATGCTTAATAAGGGTTTGATGGTTAATGAGGGTTTGAAGTTTTTAATGTACAACTAATTCACCCCCCCCCCTCTCAGTTGTCCTGTGTGTCTAAATAAATATTCCAAACTTTGAGGGTTTTAATAAATTAAGTAATTATTTTTATCTTTGTGCCAAAATAATTAGTAACTTCTAGGGAAAAAAAAATAAGTACAAGTTCAAGGGAACCACACCAAGATCTAATATCACCTTTGGATGGGTTAACATATCAAATATGGACTCAATGCATATCTAAAAGGAAGAAAAGGTGAAACCATAGAGCTTCACCCTAGGATTTCAATGATTTCTTTCCCACAACATTTCATTTAAGATTTGAGGAGCAAATGGGATTTGATGGATTTGAACAAGATATAGGACTGGATTACAACCTGAGAGGTGAGTCAACCTACCCTTGACCAAACTTGGAATGGATTTGGGAAGGAAATGAAATTATTTAACTAGGATAATGATGCAAATGACTATTTTGATGCAAAAACAACAAAATTGGAAACTCGAAGTCAAATCTTGACAGCAGTTATGGAAACAAAAGAGTATTGTGCACCTATGGTTCAAATTTGAGCCTAATTTTGGAGGGAATTGTTTCCAATGGTGACTATATTCTTGTTGACCAATTTTAGGTTTTTTTCGCAATCCTCTAGAGCTAAATCCAAGATTTCTTTTCCTTTGTATCACACTATTGGATCTTCATCGGTTGTTGATATAAGTGAGTTTTCGTATGTTGTCAAGATGTAGGGTTTGAATGCCACAATGAATAATTAACCTTCAAAATTCTCCCAATATTCTTTAAATATGAAACCTACACATTCAAAGAGAGAGGAAGGGTTGTGTTGTATAGGGGCTTTGCTAAGTCAAACCCCATGTTGGTGTTTCCACCTCCACAATGACAAAGTTGATGAAAGAGAGATTATCCTTTGACAAATAGAGGCTAAATGAAAAATGAATGATGAATCAACATTGGACTACAACTCACCACTCAAAAATGGTTCCTTGAAGGACTAAATTCATGCACATCTCCTCAAGGCTTGATTGTTGTTTGGCTTGATTTTCTTTGAAGGTCTACAAGGGTTAGATCTCACAAACTAAATGATAACATAAACATGAATGGACTTACATGAAAACATGATGAATGTTTGACATGATGCTTGACTAAAAATAATGCTACAATAATTCTCATAAATTTGATCTTGATTACCTTTGGTGAATCTATTTCTTAAACAAGTAGTAAGCATTCCTACGGAAAGCAACAACAAGAGGTTTTTGATTATGGAAAAAACAAGTTTTAAAGGAGGCAACAACAAGAGGTTGACCATGATACTACACCAAATTTTTTCACCAAATAGAAGAATGGCCAAAGCTAAACCCATGTCGAAGAGACACATCCTTCCAGCTCAAGAATTTATTAACTTGTTGCCAAGCCTCCTATATGAATTGGAGAGGAGATGAATCTTTTAAATGAAAGAATGGAGCATGATGGATTTTATCAATCCGTCTAACAGCCTACCATTTCCCCTTGATAGTAGCAAGAATAATGCAGTTATGAATTGTACCATAGAAAAAAGGAAACTTGCTTGATTTGGGGAACAATTGATGATAAATTGGACTTAATGAGGCTTTGATTCAGTGTTGCGAGGTGTTTTACACATCCACACTAGGTCTTGGACCCTTGTAAACTAAATAAAATACATCTAACAATATCTTGTAAATGTGTTGTAAAGTGTTGTAAACGACTTTCACACCTCTCTAGACTTAATAAACCCATTTTCCCTTAATTCAACATTATAAAATGTATTTAATAGCACTATTATACTAATCTATAAGGCTTGTAAACTAAGCTTAACTTTAACCTAGTGTTGTAATATGTTTTACACATTCACATTAGATCCTTGTGCCTTTCTAGGCTGTGACCTCATTTTAAGGTTAAAGTGTATTTAATCACACTTACATTGAATTTCAGTCCCAAGCCCCAATTGACCTTTACATCATCATTAATAAGCCCCTATGACCCCATATTGTGCATCCCGATGAATAAATTGATCAAATAACTGACTAATTCATCATATAAACCTAATTTTCTTATCTCCCAACAACCCAGCTAGCAAATGGGCACTATTTGGGCCATTTTTTACTTTTGAGTGGGAAAAATTAGGTTTTAAGTTTAATTTTTCTTCATGTCGGCCTTAGGGATCCAATTTACAAGCTAATAAGGTGAATTACCTATAAAATCAAGTCTATAAACCCTAATTGACAATCTTTGAACTCATTTCACAACTCATTCATCATTTGTCTTCCACTTCAAGTCAAGCAAGTTAGGGTTTTATCACTCTAAGTCATCAAGAAAGCTTCCAAAGACATTCAAGCGTAGAATCTTCCTCCATTTCTATAGAAATTCAAGATCAAACATCATGGAAAAGTAATAACTCCATTGTTTAATGCTTCATTGCATTCTTCCATCATTTTGGTTTGATTACCTACAAAGGGGTTTGACCAATGCAAACCCCCATGCCCTAACATCCAACATCTCTCCTTCTCTTCTTGTGTGTTTGCAAATTTAGGCATCTTGGAGGCTTCAAAATCATTGGAGATCAATTTGAAAAGTTGTTGAATACATCTCCTTGTTGAATAAGGAAAAATATCAACAAAAGGTCATTTTCAGTTTCAGAAATCAGACTTTCAGAAGTGGACACCTATCAAGAATCGAAGAGTAGACTAAGGGCTTCAATTTCCACCTTTGGATTTTCAGAAATTCAAAAGTGGACCGATTCACCATGGATGGTGAATGAGTCCTACTAGTAGGCTTGATTTTGGTTTTCTGCATTTTTGGATACCCATTTGTCTGAAACGAGCTCTGGAACAATTTCCCAGATCTGGGACTAATTCGCCCAGAATGGCGAATGAGTCCCTCCAGGCCTAAAAATTAGAATCAACAACATTTCAAAAGTCATTTCTAGTCTCCAACAAGATTTCAGGTACACACATTCAGTTTCATCCATTTATGTTACAGTTTGCATTCATTTCTAGGTGTTTTTTGCATATCACAATGTGTTTTCCAACAAGTTGCATTTCAATAGTTTTCACTTAATGATTAATAGCTTTTATCAGTTATTTGCATTTATTTTATCTCATCTAGGCACATTTCATTCATATTTCCATTATACTTGCATTATTTTTAGTGAACCACCTAGATTTTGGTGTGGGGTCTATCTCTTTCCTTTAGGTGAAAGACCCTAATTGAGCAAAAGAGTCATAGCATTTCACACCCTTAAAATATTTGGTTCATGAACCAACTATTTCTATGGTTCATCTCCAAACATTTAACTCTAACAATCCATTTGTTAGCTAAACAAATCCCTTGTGTCTTGGGGTCTAAGAGGCCAAGACCACCTTTAACTTTGGGTTGAATGCAATGAAACCAGGTAGTAGGTTTATATCTAGCTTTTCCTTCCCAACTTGACCACAAGAATTAGTGAATGACTTTATTAAGATCTTCATAACCTTTCTTTGAAGGCATCCAAAAAGAAGAGTAGTATATATGAGATGTAAGAAAAACCTAATTCACCACTTGAATCTTACCAAAAAGAGACAAAAAATTATTTCCCCAAGTCCAAAGTTTATTTTTTAACTTGATTAGGAACTAATTCCACATATCAAAAAGGGTGACTCCCAACCCAAAAGGAATACCAAGTGATTTGTCCATGTTTGATATGTTTTCATTCCTTAGGAATCCAAGGTGGCACCAGATCAAGCTAAACCATAAGAAATTCAATCTTATGGTGAGCTAATTTTAAACTAGAAGTAGCACAATATAAATTTAAAGCCCTTAAAAAATTATTAATTTCTTTATTTGATTTTTTGAAGAAAAAGAAATTGTCATTAGCAAAAAGTGAATTAATCATGATTGCATTAAAGGGAATGGAGATTCCATTTATCAAGTTCATTTGATTATATTTTTGCAAGAGATAGTTCAAAGCAATTGAAGTGATAACATAAAGGAATGCAACAAGCAGACACCCCCACCGAATAGAACGTTGCAAGGGGAAAGTATTAGTCAAGGGGTTGTTAATAACCAACTGTGCATTGGCATATTTGAATAGAATTTGAATGTGTTTACAAATATTGGGTCCAAAACCCAACCACTAAAGCATCTTCAGAGTAAAGCTCTAGCGCATTCTATTGTAAGCTTTATCAAATTCCAACTTTACCAGCAATGCATTTTGTCTTGATTGTTAGGCCCATTCACTAGTTTCCCAAGCCAAAATTAAGTTATCAAGTATAAATCTACCCCCTAGAAATCCAGTTTGTTCAAGTTTGACAATCCCTTTAACCATTGGCTTTATCCTTATAGCTAAGGCTTTGGCAATGAATTTGTAAGTATTAAGTAGCCTAATAGGACACCAACCTGAAATAGAATCTTCATTTTTTCCCTTTGGAAGAATCTTAATCATTCCTTTGTTAATAGTAGCCCTAAAGAACCATGTTCCAAAGCTTCCAAATATAATAGGTAGAAATCCTCCTTAATGTGTGGCCACATTAATTGGTAAATTTCAACTGAGAGCCCATCAAACCCAAGACTTTTGTTGGGAGCCATTCAAAACACATGTTCAAGATCTTCAATTGATAGCTCCTGATCTAAAAATTGACTATATTCAAAATCCACCTTAATGGGAATGTGCTCTTTAATTGTCTCTTCTAAAATACTTTGGATATATTGCCAATGATTATCTTCTCTGAAAATATTCACATTGAAATTTTGAAACAAAGATTTCAGCTCTTCAAACTTTTTATGAAGGTGTCCATTTTCATCTAGAATAACTCCAATATATAATCCTTATGTTTATAGTTTAAAAATTTAAAGAAATACTTGGAGCCTCTATTACCTTCTTTAATCCAATGCAATCTAGCTCTAATTTTACCTCCTTGACCTTTATAAATATTGAGTATATGGATTTGGGCCTCAATAGAGGCTATAGAAGTTTGTATGTTGATATTATTAGGATTGGAAGTCAACAATTTTTTGATGTATTTCAGCTTCCCCTATCAAGATTTTTCTTTATGTTTCCTTTTCCAAGCAAGTCTTTTACCAAAGGAGTGTAAGAACTCAACAAATTGCAAAATAGCAAAGTGCCACCATTCTCTATAAGATTCCCCTTCTTTTGGTTTATGCATAGAGTTCCAAACACCTACAAAAGCAACACCACAAGAGGGACTTTTTAGGAGATAATTATTAAGCTTATAGGGTAAATTATACTCTAGATGACTAGCTTCATACCCAAAAATAGAGCAAAGGATGGGAAAATGATCTAAAAGTGTTGTAGTGTAATCAACTTTAACCTGAATGTCAAAAGCTTCTTGCACTAACTTCAGATTAGGAGACACATATAACCTATTAGCCATGTTAATTTTTGTATCATCTCCAAATCTACAGTTAGACCAGGTATACCGGTTATAGACATGACATGAGTAATTATTGTGAATATGATCTATCACCCCAACAGTGTTATGATAATTCACACATTTATCAAATTCTTCAGTACTTAAGTTAACATGACTACTCCAACTTTGATCTCTGGAGTATTCAACCATATTAAATTTACCTCCAACAACCCAAGCTGCATTAGGTAAATTATTGGCCATCCAATCTCAAAGTAAACACCTTTCCATTATATTATTAGGAGCATAAACTGAACAAAAACCAATTGGTTGTCCATTGATAAACACCAAGACCCACACACAATTATGTGAGGGATCCTCCCCCTTATCAATGACAAATTTATAAATCCATGAAGACACACCTACAACATCCCCCCTCGACCCTCTATATGTGATGTATGGAGAAAAAAAGCATCTCTCCATACATTACATAGAGAAGACACAAGACACAGACTATTGATCTTGACCTCCTAGAGAAAAAGAATATCGGGTTTCCACTTATTGATTATCTCCTTAATCCCATATTTGCAATTGGGGAGAGAAATCCCCCTAAAATTCCATGACAAAGTTTTGAAATTCATGGTTGAGATTTATCAAAAAGCATTTCTTCTTGTGGCAATACATCAAAATGGTTAACAAGAGAAATGGAATGATTAGAATGATTGGAATCTTTTGTAATAGTTGAGGGGAATCTTGATCTTTGCCTCCCAACAGGAGGAGGAGACAAAGAAGTGTTGTCAAGAGGCCTAAAAGAGGAATGAGAACTTACAAAGGGGTAGCTTTGAGAGGCCAAATGACTATTTTGAACCACAGTAGACTCAAAAGGATCTTTTCTCTTCCTAACAAGTCTCCAGCCATCTAACATCACAATGTCTTTATAAGTAGAAGTGGACATCATATAGGCATTATTAGTGTTACTTTGTCCAAACGAAGGAAGATTAACCTACTTTTGAGAAAGAGTAATTTTTGAAGGTATTAATTGTTGGGGAAAAGTTTGCAAATATTATGTGTTGAGTATAGTAGGAACTTGTGGCTGAATAGTTTTATTAAGTCTAGTAGGACAATCTCTTATCAAATTACCATCTTATCGATAATAGAAACAAACATTAGGTTTGTTTAAATAGACTAGAGGATAATAAAACTCAAACCCTGGACTAATTAGCTTATTATTCTCAAGAATTTGATTATTTAAATTCATCTCAACACAAACTCTAGGATGAACCCTTAAGCTGGAAAATTTATCTGAGTTGTTTTTGCACCAAATAACTCTTCTTGAGTTGTGAAATAATATCTCTTAGAAATGGTCTGAAAGTAACGTTTAAAAATGGTGGCTCAACCCACATAGGATAGAAGGATTTTGAGGGCCCTTTAGGGTGGAAATCAAGAGTCTGGGCTTGCAAATAACAATCTTAGCCACAAATGACCCATGGACCCCATATTGCAACATAGCCTAAGCATGTTCATTAGTCTTGAACTTACAAGACACATAACCCTTGTCAAGTCCTCTCAGGGCCTCAATTTCCCAACCCCTGTTTTCCCAAAGAAATTTGGCCCATTTGTAAAAGTTTATTTTAGATGGTATGCCTCTTTTAAAAAAAATAATGTCACAATCATCAATGTAGTCAATCACTTCATCAGGGAACATAAATTCTACAGTTTTACCTATATCCTCATTGCATTCCATTGAGTGATCCACTTTGTTAGCCTTATCTTCTTTGCTTTGGATTGCAAGGTGATGAAGGGTTTCTTCATTTATTTCTCCATTATCAAGGGTTCCATTAGAGTTTTCCATTCCATTCTCATAACCCTTTGAAACACTTCTGTTCATTTCCTCCGGATGAGATTTGTCCAGCTCACCTTTGTTTGAATCCTCACCAACATATTGAGCCTCCAACTTCAATCTCATCTTCCCTAATGTTTGCATCCCAAGACCAACTTAAATTAGTGTTTGATGGCCAGGAATTACTAAGCAGAAGGGGTTCCAACGCAACAACCGCTAACCCCTCGCACCTATTCCTCCTCGTGTCCACTCTATTTAGCAATGTCCCTCAACATGTTTAAAATTCCTGATTGAATCGAGTCCTCCTTTGCAACTCTTCTTTCAAATATTATTGTGTCTTATTTAACGATGATAGGGGAAAACCCCCAATTGTCGCCCATGATTCAATTGTTGTTTACTCCTTGTTCACCTGACCCCAATAACCGTTTACATTTTAGTCATTACATTGTTTTAATTATGCCAATAAAAATTTACAAATGACACCAATATATGTTCACTACTAAATGTGTAGTTGACCAAAAAAAATAAAACACATTGAAAACTATTGTAAACACCTTTTTAACTATTGAAAACACCTTAAATTTTTGTGGGTTTTTATTGGTTCTCTAATGAACGGGTACTGGTGAAGTGGTAAAGATGTAGGGGACAGAGGTTTAAAAACACCCTTTTTGAGCACCTTTCGCTTTACGGGTTCCACAAGGTGCATTTTAAATACCCAGAAGCCAAATTTTTCTTTGTAAGGTCCTAACTCGCTTACGAAGAAGCCCAAAAAAAAAATTGAATTTATCAAACTTATTTTGCACTCTGTACGAATGCACGAAGTTAGACCTGGCGGCTACTAGTATGTTTCCCCTAGTCTGTGGATTTGTTGGGATCCCGACGCTCTATTAGGGTTCATTATCGAGTTAGGGTTCTTCCATTACTGCTCAGTGAATAGTAGCTTTTCAAAGTTTATGTATTGTGTGATATGTCTATTTGCTATCATAAACGATGAAAAGCTACTACAACCTATAAACAATGAAATTGAGTGAAATTTTAGCGAACTTAGTAAAATTGAGAAACCAAGTTATGTCTTTGTGGTGATTAGAATCATCTAAAAATTGAATATGAAATTAAAGGATCATTTAAGAATATTTATTGTGAATAGCAAGGTGAGATATCCAATTGTAACAATATGTAGTGGGATCTATAATGACTAGAAATCTCTAAACAAACAAAGTGAAAGAAAAATATTTTTGGTTGATGAAAGATTTCTCACACCTTGGGATGCTCATATAACACATATTGACCTATAATCCTTTGCCAATTGGATCTATGTACCCTATTTTTATAATATATGATGGTATATCATTGGTCCATTAATTTATATAAGGGAGAGGGGCCCATAATGGAGCAGGGTCCAATAGTAGGGGATAGAAGTAGTCCACAATGGACCCCATAGTGGAGCACTTTAATATCCAATTGCAAAACACTTTTTATCCATCAAGTACACAAAGTGACAAATCATGTGATGCCACATCAGCGCACCAGTAAAACATGACTTAGTGCACCACTATCGGTCTCACTTTTTTTTGGGCCTTTTTGGATACCTCAACAAAAAGCATGTTGATGTGGCATCATATTTGATGAAGTGGCCCTAAAACGAAATATAGAAGCACACTAGTTGCCAAATAAACTATTGTAAGAATTGGGAGTGATTTGAAATTTTCACATAGGATTTTGAGAAACATGAAGTTAGGGTGCTCCACTATGGGCCACTCTCCCCTATGTGTGTCTTCAAAATTACATGATTATATTGCTTTTTAAGATATAATTACTTCCAACATTATTTTCATGAAGCTTAAATGATTATGCACTTGCTTAGTTTTATTCTTTACCTTGTGTTTATATTTCTTCTTGCTTATCCAATGTTATTGTAGATCATTTCTAGCACAAAATTGAGCACTTAACACAATGTAAACAAGAAGAAATTGAAACAATTAAAAAGTAAGCACTTTAATTTAGAATTATGATAGTTAAAAGGAGTTTCTAACTATTAAAGAATGATCTTTAAAGTTTATTTTGTCAATTTACTTTGCCTCCAATGGTCAAAGAAAAATTTAATTTTAATACTCATAATTTATTTTTGAAGTTGTATGTTAATGAATGTCAATGTGATTGTGCCTTCTTAGAAACAATGTATACAATATAGTGTCACTTGTACTTCTCATTCCTATGAGTTGTAATCAAAGTTGAGTTTAACAAATAGGATCAATGAAGATGGATCTAATGTCTTTTTCTTTGTATGGATAATCATAGATGAAAGTAATAGAATAATAGTATTATTATCTTTTTTTATCTTACTATAAATTGCAAGGGTGGAGCTTGTGAATTCTAGAATATTAGACTACTCTTAAGGTGGGGTAGTTATATATTTGAAGATTTTATAGTAATTTATATTTATATACTATGTACATATATTATATATAAATACACAAATATATAACTAATATACATATTTTATACATTTATATGTATAAATGTATGTATATTTAAAAATAATCTTAAAACTAATGAAATTATTTGATTCTCAATAAAAATTACAAAATGTCAATTTTTAATAAATAACTCTATAAAAGACATAGTTGAATTTAAAATATGGGTTATATATATAAAATAGTTGATTGACTTTCAATAAAATTATAAGAAATCATTTTTTATCAAATAATTTCATAAAAATGAAAGTTGAATTCAAAAGAATTATAAGAAATCAATTCTTACCAAATAACTCTATAATGAAATAAGATTAAATTCAAAACTTAAATAAAATGGTCAAAATGACTATACATTATACCTAAAAAATCAATTCTTATCAAATAATTTTGTTAAAAAATAATATTAAAATCAAAATTTAAATGAAATTGTCATACACCATGTTAAAAAATCAATTCTTACCAAAATAATTCTATAAGATTAAATTCAAGCTTTCCATGAATATAATTCGTAGTTTGGTGGGGTCAGCGGTTGTTTGTTGTTTTGGTAAAGGGGTTTTCAGTTTCATTTCATGGGTCCCATAGACTGACTGGTCTATACATAATTAATATCATTCATTCAAAGAACACATGGATGAAACTTAATATCAAGTGGATGAAGAAATGGGATATTGTGATGCATGAGTGTCCAAACACAAATGGAGAAATAAAAAATTACGTGAGAGAAAAATTTAAATATGGTATATGGACGAAAAAAACAGGGCGTAAAAAGGATTATTATATCAAAGAATTCAATCCCACAAGGGACCATGAAGAAAAGGCTTATATAGGAGCGAATATCAAATGGAAAGCAAAAATGTTGATAGCCCAATTGCGGACTAGTTCACACCATCTTAGGTGTGAAACGGGTAGGTGGGAGGTTCCTAAAGAAGAGTGGGAAAATAGAATATGCCGCTTTTGTAACGAAGGTATGGTGGAGACAGAATGGCACTTTATCATAGAATGCTCAGCTTATAAAGACATCCGGGCCAGCTATGGGGATGCGGTGCAGGTTGACAATTTAAATACCTTGTTTGAAGATTCAAGACTCGACAAAATTGCAAACTTCATCATCAAAATTCACTCTCGAAGGGCTGATCTCGAACGGCACCTCCATTGTGTCTAGGGCTGTGCTGTGTGTTGTTCTGGTGCTGATCTTGGGTCCCATAGGCTTCTTTGGCCTCGTGGACGTCATTAAAATATTTCATTTCATTTCATTCATTCAATGAACATACTTCCTTCCATACAATTAAAAATAAAGAAAAAAGAAAAAATGATCTCCATCCCTCTTTTTTAAGACCAAACCAAAAGAAAATGCGTAACACAATACCTACCAAAGAGGAGATGTTTCGTATCTTGTGGAAAGCAAAAACAAAAACAAATACTGAAACTGAAAGTCCAATTTCTGATTGAATACTTCTAATCTCACTCGGCCGCCCGTTAAAGACTATTTTTGGAATACTTATATATAAATATGGAAGAGGCAAATCTCTGTCTATGCCTAAACCATGGATGACAGCAAATTTCTGAATGTAAACGAGGTGTATGGCGCAGTGTCCAAAGATTACGCGGCGTTCAGACCCCGCTATCCCTCTCAGCTTTTCTCCTTCCTTTCTTCCCTCACTCCACAACATGATCTCGCCTGGGATGTCGGCACGGGCACTGGCCAAGCCGCCGTTGGGGTAAGTTATTTAACATATCTCTGTCACACCTCTTCTGTCTTATCACAGACTGTTCTCTGATGAAAGTTCTCTGTTGTAAAGCAGTTATCAAAGTACTACAAGAAAGTGGTGGCCACAGACACAAGTGACCAGCAGATTCGACACGCAGAGCAGCGACCCAACATAACCTACGCCGTGACGGCGCCGTCAATGACCGACCAAGAGCTGCACTCCATCGTCGGCTCCGATTCCTCCGTCGACCTCGTCACCGTCGCCACGGCCATCCACTGGTTTGACTTGGATAAATTTTACCCGCAGGTAAAGCGTGTGTTGAAGAAGCCCGGCGGCGTGATTGCCGCGTGGGCGTACTGGAAGCCCAGAGTCGATCCAGCAGTGGACGCCGTTTATGAGCGGTATTTTCTCAGAACTTATCCGCTTTTCGATCTGGCTGCGAAAGTGGTGCTGGAGGAGTACGAGACTTTGCCATTTCCGTTCGAACAAGTGCAGGCAATAAAAGTGGAGATAGAAGAGCAGAGGACGTTTGATCAGTATTTGGGAAATTTGAGAACGGGGTCTGCTTTGGTGGGCAGGGAAGATATCATAAACGAGTTTAGAGCAGACTTCGAGGCGGCGTGGAGTGCTCCGCTAGATGTGCCCAAAACTGTAAAGTTTCCCCTCTGCTTTAAGATTGGTAAGGTTTGAAACAAAGCAAAGATTCGTACACAGTGGATGGTCCACAGGTAACCTGAGCTTTACTAAGTTTGTTTTAGTAAGTTTTTAAGCATCTTATTACATGTTAAACCTATGGTCTAGTGATTTCCCTTTGGGCACTATCAGGATTTAAATATGACAGTGACAGTCATATGAATGTGACATGTTAAACCTAATTATAGAGTATTTTGTCACCAACATTTTTATTCCAAATCCACCTAATTATAGAGTATTTTGTCACCAACATTTTCATGCAAATTCTACATAATTATAGATTAAGGATACAAACCTCTACTTCTTTTTATTATTATAAATAAATTATATGTTAATCTATTAAAAGTTATGGTAGGAGGTGGGTGGGCAATTAAATTTTCTTAATGTCTTAAGATTTGTATAGATATCTTAAATGTATTCATTTAAAAGATATTGATTTTTTTTTTATGAATAGATATTTATATTAACTGTAAAATTCTTTTTAAATATTCTATATCACAAAAAAAAGGTGTATGGACCCTTTTTTAGCTTTAGGTTAGTCCCCACTGTCAATCCTTGTATCTTGCTCTTGGCCAATTTCAAGGAGGTGCCTAAGTTCGTTTAATGCATTTCATCTTCCCTAAATAGAATGATTTTGATGAACATATCAACTCCACAAGGCATAAAAGGTCACAAATTCTTTATACTTAGGCTTTACATAAATTTGATGTTCAACTAAACATGATTTCTTTATCAAAAAATGTGTTGTTACCTTCAACTTCCTCACAAAGCATTAAAAAAATTGCTAACAAGTCACCTTTGTGGAAATTCAATTTCCCTCTAAACTATGTATTAAACTTCAACTTGAATATGGTTTTTCAAGGAATTTTTTTATAACTTCCATGCAAAATATTTAGAGAGGTCACTAGATTGGAGGATTCCCAACATGTACTATTAAAATAACTTTTGTAAAATCAACTTATTGCTCCACCTTTGTCAAACACATAAAAATATTTAGAGATACACACTAGACCACATTTCAAGGATAGTTATTTATTAGAGTACTATTTGACCCAAAAGCTAATCAAACACTTTGATATGCCATATTATTTTACTCAAAATATCCCTAGTCCATTCCTCATTACATTGTTCTCCTAGACTAGATTGTACCAAGGATTATGTTTCCTAGATCAAATCATGGATGATATTTCATACCTCTTGAAATTTAAATTTAATTGTTTCCCTACCAAATCTTCTATAATATGATTGTTTCCCATTGAACAATACATCAAAGTTTGCAAATTATATGTCTAGGGCTTGTATTTAAAAGGAAAAACCTAGGCTATTTTAATCAAGAGCATCATTATGAAGAAATGTATTTGACAACTTAGACAACACACTTGAAAGATTTAGCTAGCAATTACTCTATCGAGACATTAGCATTAAATTACATTGTCAACCTATTCTACTATTTTTAACTTAGTTTTGGGGCTTGACTACTAGTAAGGAAGCAAATCTACTATTGAAACAAATCCCAATAGTGCTTATTACCACCACCTAGTTTTCCTCATTTAAGTATATATACATTAGTGAACCTTGTATGGAGGTATCTATAATGAAATAACTTGCACAATAGAAGAATTTGATATGAAATATGTTGTAAATACTTGATAATAACTAAGAATAACAAGCCACTTCGAGGGGGGAAACCTCCAAATATCTCCAATGAGAGCACAATTCATAATATGATGATGAAATAAGACTCACAACCTCCTATATATACCTACTTATGCTTAGGATATCACCCAAGCCGACTTAGATAACCCTATATAATCCCTAGGCTGACCTAAATAACTAAATATCAATATAATAATGATAATATGATTTAATTAAGAGTTGAGATAGCCACAAGCTGACTATTCATAACCCAATGTACACCAATATTAAGGGTGTGGCAGTATCAAAGGCCCATTTCTTCTCACAAAAGGATTGCACCACCCTAATAGAATTATGTCACCTAGACTAGATCACACTAGCATAATTGTGTCCCACATATCCAAAATCTTAGCTCTCTAATAAAAAATCTAGTATCAATTCTCAATTTACACCTCTATCACAATGTCAAAGTCATCAAAAATCTATATACTATGTTGATTTCAAAGTAAGGCAGGCCTAGTCCATCTCAATTTTATTAGACGCGTATTTATATACAATTTAAACTAGGATACTCTAGTCTATCAATCAAACTTAGCTCTTAATATTTCTAAGGTTTTAAAATCTCTTTAATTTAAAAACCATAAATTTTTGTAAGAGGTGTGCTTATTTTTTATAGAAAATAAATAACTTTATATGCATGTATGTATATGTATGCATATATTCATATTTACATATACAACCTAATAAGGGTCTTGAATAAAGAGGGATGGAGAATAATGACAAGTGTTGTGTATGAGGGTAATTAATGTGTGGGAGGGAGAAGAAATTGTGGTTTTGATGGGAATGCAATGATCATCAATTAAGATGAAAGGATCAAGTAGTGAATTCCAAACAAAGAAATAATTTGAAATGTAAGTGACAAGGTTTAATGCAATGGTATGAAGTATTAAAAAATATTTGGCTCTAACTCTTCAATTGATGGTTTTTTTTAAATATTTTTAAAGGTGGTATGCTATAGGGAGGAAATGGCTTCATCCTCTACTAGTGGCACGAAGAAGTGGAAAGAGGTAGAAAATGTAATAGCCCTATTGACAACATCCAAAGAAAGAAGAACCATACGAGAGGGGAAGATATGGGAGGAAATTTCATAAAGTATCTAGAAAGGCAGATAATCAATCCTAAATCTAGATTGTGGGTGATTCAAATCTAGGAGTTGGCAAAAGAGATTGATGGCTCTCCATGTGTAGAAATCAACCCATATCAATTGGTGGATAGGTGAAATGTCTTTGACATTGCACAATCCTTAAGAAATGCAATAATGCTATCAATGGTTTTGTGCATATATTTTCTACATGAGGATAATGCTAGAGTAGAACAAAAAATGGAGGCATATATCAACTACGACAAGATATGTTATCTACATCAAACTGTTATAGAGTTGGCCTATAAACTTAAGGTAAAAAACTTTTTTGATGATGTCAATTTTTTAATATATTATTTATTATGAGGAGTCTAGATATGGTATTGAAGAAATTCTTCCACCTATCAATGATAAGATATTCTAAAAAGGTGTTAATGGGTTTGGAAATAATAGGGGGCCTATGTAATTTTCATCCATGTGCTTGATGTTTTTAATAGAGCAACTTGAAACTAGTCGAGAGATGGCCAAGATAATTCACCCTATCTCTCATATGGATAGATAGTCTAGTGTAGTTTTTTATTATTATTGTGGATAATCATAGATTAATGGTAGCAATAATAGAATAATAATATTATTACTATTTTTGGTCTTGCTATAAATTGCAAGGGTGGGGCTTGTGGATTCTAGAATATGAGACTAGTCTCAAGGTGGGTAGTTATATCTTTGAAGATTTGATCTAGTAATACCACTTTTTATTAATTGATCTAGTAAATTGATTAGTTACTAAATTTGATTGCTTCAAAATATTTTTTATAACAACTCAAAATATTTTTCTTGAGTTAATTTAGTAATATAATATACGTATGTGTATATATTACATAAATAATATAATTTATATTTATATATTATGTACATATATTATATATCATACACTATATTATATATAATACATAAAATAGATAAGTAATATACATATTTTATATGTCTAAATGCATAAATGTATGTATATATTTAAAAAGAATCTTAAAACTAATAAAATTCTTTGATTCTCAATAAAAATTTCAAAAGATCAATTTCTAATAAATAACTCTATAAAAGACAAAATTGTAAAAAATGATATATATATATATATATATATATATATATGATAGTTGTTTGACTTTCAATAAAATTATAAGAAATTATAATTTTTTTAATCAAATAATTTCATAAAAATGAGGTTCAATTCAAAAGAATTAGAAGAAATCAATTCTTAACAAATAACTCCAATAAAAAAAGGTTAAATTCAAAAAGTGAAATTGACAAAATGCACACGTCTCATCATTAAGAAATCAATTCTTACCACATAACTCTATAAAGAAATAAGATTAAATTCAAATTTTAAATAAAATGATCAATGCATTATCTGTAAGAAAACAAATCTGACCAAATAACTCCACTAAAATATAAGAGTAAATTCAAATTTACTTGAACAAAAAGGTAGGACTTCACACCAACATCCATCTTCTTTTAACACCAGACCAAAGAAAACAAGTATAAGACAATACCTACCAAAGAGGAAGTTCCGTATCTTGCAGGAAACAAAAACAAACACTAAAACTGAAAGTTGAATATTTTATTACAGTTCCTTAAGAAGCAAAGCTCTGTGTAAACCTAAATCATGGATGGCAGCAAGTTTCCGAATGGAAAAGAGGTGTTATTAAGTGTGTTATTACATGCTAAACATATGGTTTAGTGATATCCCTTTGGGTACTATCAGGATTTAAATATGACAGTGACAGACACGTGGCTGTCTATAAAGTCTTATGTGGAATCATAATGAAGGGTCGTGCAAGTTTCTTTTTTTTAGCCGATAGGCTATATATACTGTGGGAACTTTGAGACAAAACCTGTCTCACGCCGGGTTACCACTCCCGTGAAACAATTTCAGCGCGCCGTCATACAATTTGCTTGTCTGTTCCTCTCTTGCATTTAATTTGCAGCTCTCCTAAATCAGATTTTTGACTCGCATTTAATATGCAGATCCAAATAGAATCGGATTTCCATCTCGTGTGAGCCCTAGAACCCTGATATTTTCATCCTTTTTATTTATTGATTGAATCGACTGTAAGTCGATTTTTTGGTGGGGTGCTGCAACGATCTCAGAGTGGGCTATGTCGCGGATGGCTATGCACGCTCCAAAGGCATGTGAGCCTGCGTTTTCACCTTCACTGTTGGCGGTCTCTCTGTGATCAACGGCCATTGCAGGGGCTTACATTGAGAATCTTCAAGCCATATGCATCATCGGGGACCACAACCCCAACGACTATGGAACCAACCGTATTCTTCATCATACCATTGGCCTTCTAGACTTTACGCAGGAGTATCGCTGCCTTCAGACTGTAACATGTGCTCAGGTACCCTCCTGCTCTTGCAATCATTTTCCTCTGCTTTTTCTTGTTTCGGATTTCTCTTTCCCAAAGCTGAACTCTGTTCTTTTTTTTGTGTGTTTTTAGGTGATTGTGAACAATTGGATGATGAAAACGAGCTTATTGACTATGCGATAGAGCAAGCCTGTGCATATCAGCATCAGCTGTAATGGAAAAGTACGGATAAGTCCTGGTGGAAAATATATAATCTTGTTTAGAGAAATACCTACAGGAGAAGAAATTGGATCTGTTCTGTAACTGGGTTTGAAAACATGTCTTCCTTGTTACCTTCCATCCCTTAAGCTCTTATTTATGTTTGTTCCCTGCATAGGCTTTATTACTACTCTTTCCCTTGTGCGGTATTCACTGCACTTGCACGATAACCTATCTCTGGCATATTCCATTTATCTTGAACAATCGTTCCACCAAAAGATCATTTTTTTGTTTGTCTTCTAGGTTTCTTATGCCCCTTCCCTTTCTTCATGTAACATCCTACATCTATATCCTGGTTTCTCTTTCACTCCATTCCTTTTTATCAATCTTATCTTCATTCCTTGGTAAAACACAGTTTGACGCCATAGAAAAGATCTTGATAAATCTGGCTCACATTTTTGTTTATATATCTTAGCATTTATTTCAATGTTGTACCATGTACTTCAGAAGTACATCACTAGTCTAAAGATATTTTACTTATTGCATCGTTGGCCTAGAAATGAAGCTGTGAGGGCAAGATTAACAGCATTAGTTCCAGTTATGCAGGGAAAGCATGAATGAAAAATTCTCTACCTAAACCTGCTTCTAATTATCCATGTAGATAGTGTGGACATAAAAATATTGTATAATTTTAACTAGCTCTTCTATATAGGAGAAAATATCAAAACTTACCATATGAGAGACAAGCAATCCATTCATTTGGGTTGTGGGTAATAAGATCTGCTGCTAAGATTTGACAGCTTAATAAATCATATTATCTCTTAGTTTTTCCCTTGTCTGAATGTGGTTTTAGTGCTAGTGATGTATGTAAACTGCCTTATTAAGTAGTCAATGTTTGATCAAAGGATTAGGAACATTGAAGTTGATAATGTACGGTGAGGTAAAAATTATTCAGTAACTTGTTTGAAGTGTAGATTCCTTCTATAGTCCATATAGATAAAATGTAAAGATATATGTCAATGATCTTGATTTTGAAAGAGGCGTCTTCAAGATTTCTGAATTCTAATTTTGATTGGATTTTCTTTTTTGCAATGTTTTTTTATCTATTTGATGGCGACTTTCTTTTTTCATTTGCAGTGCTTTATGTTTTAAATCTGTATGTACATATTTCAAAATCAAATAATACTTAATTTCTTTAATGAAAAAATCTAGATTTTTCTAAGTTTATTCATTCCATGATTTACCACTTATTATTAATGTCGCTGGTGACATCCACACACACTCATATACCAACACACTCTCTCTAACATATTAACATATAGAGTAAGTAACCCAGTGACTGTAGGACATCACCCAAAAATCTCACATTGAGTTATAGTTGCCAGGATATCACACAAAATTCCGTTTTAATGCCCAATGGAAGCAACTAACCACCACCTTCCTCAATATATAGACACAATAGCCACTACACAGTTTCTAATATTTAGAAGCAATTTTCATTCACATATTCCATGCTCTTCATATCAGATAACATCTTTCAAAATGCTGCACTGCAATATTTAGATAGGTTTTATCTTGAAGTACAAGCCAATGAGGGAGAACACAAAGCCCTTAAGAAAGCATTCAAAATTAAAATCCATTGAGCATTCATATTTAAATAAAATAGAAATAGAGATGTAGCATCTCTTTTCTATTGATAATCGGGGAGTATTTTCTGCAGCGTATCATTTTATTTTCCACTTTAAATATTTTTTTTAGCCGATAGGCTATATATACTGTGGGAACTTTGAGACAAAACCTGTCTCACGCCGGGTTACCACTCCCGTGAAACAATTTCAGCGCGCCGTCATACAATTTGCTTGTCTGTTCCTCTCTTGCATTTAATTTGCAGCTCTCCTAAATCAGATTTTTGACTCGCATTTAATATGCAGATCCAAATAGAATCGGATTTCCATCTCGTGTGAGCCCTAGAACCCTGATATTTTCATCCTTTTTATTTATTGATTGAATCGACTGTAAGTCGATTTTTTGGTGGGGTGCTGCAACGATCTCAGAGTGGGCTATGTCGCGGATGGCTATGCACGCTCCAAAGGCATGTGAGCCTGCGTTTTCACCTTCACTGTTGGCGGTCTCTCTGTGATCAACGGCCATTGCAGGGGCTTACATTGAGAATCTTCAAGCCATATGCATCATCGGGGACCACAACCCCAACGACTATGGAACCAACCGTATTCTTCATCATACCATTGGCCTTCTAGACTTTACGCAGGAGTATCGCTGCCTTCAGACTGTAACATGTGCTCAGGTACCCTCCTGCTCTTGCAATCATTTTCCTCTGCTTTTTCTTGTTTCGGATTTCTCTTTCCCAAAGCTGAACTCTGTTCTTTTTTTTGTGTGTTTTTAGGTGATTGTGAACAATTGGATGATGAAAACGAGCTTATTGACTATGCGATAGAGCAAGCCTGTGCATATCAGCATCAGCTGTAATGGAAAAGTACGGATAAGTCCTGGTGGAAAATATATAATCTTGTTTAGAGAAATACCTACAGGAGAAGAAATTGGATCTGTTCTGTAACTGGGTTTGAAAACATGTCTTCCTTGTTACCTTCCATCCCTTAAGCTCTTATTTATGTTTGTTCCCTGCATAGGCTTTATTACTACTCTTTCCCTTGTGCGGTATTCACTGCACTTGCACGATAACCTATCTCTGGCATATTCCATTTATCTTGAACAATCGTTCCACCAAAAGATCATTTTTTTGTTTGTCTTCTAGGTTTCTTATGCCCCTTCCCTTTCTTCATGTAACATCCTACATCTATATCCTGGTTTCTCTTTCACTCCATTCCTTTTTATCAATCTTATCTTCATTCCTTGGTAAAACACAGTTTGACGCCATAGAAAAGATCTTGATAAATCTGGCTCACATTTTTGTTTATATATCTTAGCATTTATTTCAATGTTGTACCATGTACTTCAGAAGTACATCACTAGTCTAAAGATATTTTACTTATTGCATCGTTGGCCTAGAAATGAAGCTGTGAGGGCAAGATTAACAGCATTAGTTCCAGTTATGCAGGGAAAGCATGAATGAAAAATTCTCTACCTAAACCTGCTTCTAATTATCCATGTAGATAGTGTGGACATAAAAATATTGTATAATTTTAACTAGCTCTTCTATATAGGAGAAAATATCAAAACTTACCATATGAGAGACAAGCAATCCATTCATTTGGGTTGTGGGTAATAAGATCTGCTGCTAAGATTTGACAGCTTAATAAATCATATTATCTCTTAGTTTTTCCCTTGTCTGAATGTGGTTTTAGTGCTAGTGATGTATGTAAACTGCCTTATTAAGTAGTCAATGTTTGATCAAAGGATTAGGAACATTGAAGTTGATAATGTACGGTGAGGTAAAAATTATTCAGTAACTTGTTTGAAGTGTAGATTCCTTCTATAGTCCATATAGATAAAATGTAAAGATATATGTCAATGATCTTGATTTTGAAAGAGGCGTCTTCAAGATTTCTGAATTCTAATTTTGATTGGATTTTCTTTTTTGCAATGTTTTTTTATCTATTTGATGGCGACTTTCTTTTTTCATTTGCAGTGCTTTATGTTTTAAATCTGTATGTACATATTTCAAAATCAAATAATACTTAATTTCTTTAATGAAAAAATCTAGATTTTTCTAAGTTTATTCATTCCATGATTTACCACTTATTATTAATGTCGCTGGTGACATCCACACACACTCATATACCAACACACTCTCTCTAACATATTAACATATAGAGTAAGTAACCCAGTGACTGTAGGACATCACCCAAAAATCTCACATTGAGTTATAGTTGCCAGGATATCACACAAAATTCCGTTTTAATGCCCAATGGAAGCAACTAACCACCACCTTCCTCAATATATAGACACAATAGCCACTACACAGTTTCTAATATTTAGAAGCAATTTTCATTCACATATTCCATGCTCTTCATATCAGATAACATCTTTCAAAATGCTGCACTGCAATATTTAGATAGGTTTTATCTTGAAGTACAAGCCAATGAGGGAGAACACAAAGCCCTTAAGAAAGCATTTGGGTTCTGGTGAAAATCTTCACCAAAGATTCAAGAATTGTTATCTCGTCTGCTAGCTTTTCTCCTTTCTTTAAAACTTCAATCAACTGTTCCAACCTTCCTTCTGTCAACAATGTAAACAAGATCCAAATTTGTATCAAGAAAGTCATATTGTTGTCTGTTTCCACATTAAAGATTTCAGCAGTCGCAAGGGGTAAAGATATACTTAAAACTAAAGTCCACGACACTACTATGATCAAAATATAAGAAAAGTTGTTCTAAAATTTACCAAAGGTGTGCGGCTGTTGTTGTCTGATTCGTTAGGGTCCATCTGTTTATTCAACAACTGCTTCATACATTGACAATTGACATTGAATTATGAGTTATTCACTTTGTTCTCAGTTTTGTACTTAATTTTGTACATGAAATTGTAAGTTCTTATTAAAAGAAAGAACTTGGGTTTGATGTTCAGGAGTGATCAAAATTGGTTCCTAATCTGAATTTCTGATCTAGAACTTGGCTTTGATGTTCAGGAGTGATCAAAATTGGTCCCTAATCTGAATTTCTGATCTAGATTAAAATTAAAGAGCTGATGACATGTAAAACACAAGCACCCAGAAAAAAAGAGAAGAGAGGGAGAAAATTCTGTTCAGATTGGTGAAGGGCAATAGGAAAGAGGAATGGTAATTGAAATACCAACAAGAAGCACCTCACGAGCTCACCATCAGTATGCCTTGACGCTCTTTAGCCTGTAAGTGCAACCGAGCTCCAGAAAGTTGTAGGAAACCAAACAAAAGGCACTCTCTTCCCATCGAGTACCAAAAATTCTACATTGCCAACAGTATAGAGATACTCTGTTGCCAAGGGAAGTGAACATTAAGAAAAGCATTCATCTGCCGCAGATGATACACAGCGCCACAAAATCCCATGTATTAATAATCCAAACAAAAGCGGCCCGGGAAAATATATAATAATGTCAATTCCATGGAAACAGAAGCCACACAGAAAAAATGCATTCGTACCCATTTCCCAAACATAAAAACTGAAGCGACCCAGACAAAGTACATTCCTAAACATTGTACATATATGCATACACCATCAACTTAGAAAGAATACAATCCTGCCCATTTTACAAATATGAAAATAAAATCGATCCAGAAAAGACATTAATGCCCATTTTACATAGAGAACAAAGTATACCTGAAAAAAAGAAAACACTCAAACCCATTTCATAGATATCGAAACAATCGATTCACAAAAAATGCATCCATACCCATTTTTAAAACATGAAAACAATAGCGACCCAGAACAAAAAAGCATGACCATACAAGGAAGTCTAGAAATGAGACAGTTAAGAATCCCTTAAAAAATTTAAAACCTTTGAAAAAAAAATGCATCACTCAATTTTTGAAAGAATTCAAAATCCGTTACCTCTCAAAATATGTTGATTTAGATGAAAAATAAATAACACAAAGTTTAATGGGATTTGATGTTGAAATGTATGATGAGTGACAAATTTTTGTGGGGCCATCCACAATTTCCAAATGACCGCAAGGGGAGAAATCGAATCTAAACCCTGGGGAAGCTTGTTAAGCATCAAAAAATTGCACTTTCGACATTCTCCACTGAAATGCTTTCTCTTGATTAGAGTCTGAATTTGTTTTATAGTAACAGGTCAAGTGATGTGCAAACATTTTCCAACATATCAGAATACATCTTGCAAAATCATCAAGAAGAACTAACTGGTACCTGGTTCTTGTTCACTTGCATAAAACAGGCATAGACAAGATGTTTTTGTATGCAGTCATGAAAACACTCTCTTCCATTTTGATGCTTGCAAGTGCAATGAACAAACCAGTACAATGTCATTGCTTTCTGAAGCAACTATAACTTTTGGACACCTAGCACAACTAGAAAGATGGACACCAATTTATATATAAAATTTGGAGGGCACCCTTAGCAAAAGGCTACGAGCCTTTGTCAATGCAGAGGATTGAATCGTTCTATTAGATGGTTTTCTTCCTTAGGAAATAAGGCTTATCACTTATCATTGTATCACCAACCTCATGCCAACAACTAAAATGTGCAGATCTTTGACTCAACTATCTAGCATAGGGAAGAAAGCAAGACATGATCGTATTCTTCAGGTTTTGGACTTGATTTGCATGATCAGAATGGGGATATCCAAGTTGAAACTGTTCCAACTCTCATGATTCTTGCATTTAATTTCTACGATAATTACCATTGTGTGCAAAAGGCTAGAGTTCTTGGCACAAATTTTCAGCCACAATTTACAACACCTATAGCCTAAAAACATGTTGTAGCAGCTACAGAAGATATATTTATCTCTAATGCTCAATTAGATATAGCTGCACAAATGATAAAAGCAGTGAATCTCTATGGTTATCTGTTTCCTCGTTTGCACCGTGTAGGAGTAATAGATTCTTGATCAATATGTGTGTGTGTGTGTGAGTGTGTGCTGCTTTGCAGCAAAAAATGGAATAAGAATAATTCTTACTTAAATTTGAAGAATCAGAAATGAATTATTTGAATAGCCAAAGGCAAGGCTTGTCACACATCCACACTTGACATGAGAATTCAAAGAGGCCATTTTTGGCATACCAAGTGTAGATCTTGTACATCAGATGGCTCTAGAGTTCTTCCAATGTTCGTAGCATAACAGAAGAATGATCTACTTTACTTTACATCGATTGATATTCAATAGGCCGCAGTTCCTCAAATCAGATCAGCCAAAAGGAAATACGATGTACTATATCTTAACACTATTGATATAAAGATCTTGTGTGTAGATCACCAACCATTACATAAGTATGCACTAAGCTGTCTGAAAAAGTAGATCAAAATAATTGGTCCCCATCTTTGTGTTTTGTCCAAAAGGCTTGCTTGTGTGGCTTTTGTTCTTTGAATATTTTCTTGTCTGGAAAAGAACTTTACTCTTGTCAACTACCCTGTCTCATGCAACATTGGCACATTACTTCTAAATTTCATGGATACATTAGATAGATTCAAATTTATAGATGCTTTGTTTAGAGTTGTTTGATGAGGTGATCATTGACATAGGACCACAAAATATGGATGAAATAATTACCAATAATGTTGCTACTTGTGTTCTACTAGGAAATAACTGATGCAAAAGTATATTGTGCTCTGTTTAGCAGCCCATGCACAACACACTATCTTGATTTGGTCTTAGATGACATCGGAAAACTTAACGAGGTTAAAGAGCTTTTGCTGAAGTGCTACACAATTATGAAATTCACGTACAATCGCATCAGGGTGTTGAGTGTGATGTGCACCTTCACAGAGGACAAAAGAATTCCAGAATTCCTTTCACTAGGTGTGATGAAGTTCACTGTTCATTTTTTTTGGCAATGCAAACTCTATACCAACAAAAAATGAAGGCTGTAGGGAGATTGGTTTTGGTTTTTTTAATTTAAAACAAAATTTTGCTTTGAAAGGGCTGTTTTAATTTTTTCTGCAAACTCTGCCCATTTTTTCTCTTCGGCATTGTTGACAGACAACACAATTTGAGCGTAATTCTGAGGTAAGTCACTTGCCATGTGTTTCTTTATAATTTTCTATCGCATAACCCTTGCACTGCAAGTGCTAGTTTTTATCGGGTCAGGGATGTATAATTTGGAGGACTATTTATGAGTTAAATAATGGTATTAGTTTTTATTTTATTTTAACACATTGTAAAATTGGGTGCATCAGGGAAAAAAGAAATTGTAAGTTAAATCAATTTTTTTTTTAATAAATAAAAAACAACAGGACAATAATATCTTTTTTTAAATCACACTTAAATTCATCTAATAATAATTTATTGTTAAACTACATCATTTATTTTATCAAATGTTTTGTCATCAATACTTTTATTCAAAATTCACATAATTATTGATCAATGATGCATAACTTCTACTTATTTTTAGTTCCTGCCAAGGGAACTATAGGCAACCCCTATTGTTTAACTAGTTATTAATAACTATGCTTTCAGCAAATGAGTGTTCAATTTTTTTTTCTATTTAACAAATATTTATCTATTATTAAAATAGATGCAGATTTTATAACAAAACATATTTGAAAAATGATTTTTCTTAAATATTATTGGCTCAAAACTTTTAAGCGATTAGGGCGACTTTCTCGGCTCCATTATCACAGTTGCAATTTTCTCGGCTTTTCTAGGCTCCATTATGACAGTTTCGAAAATAGTGGGACTAAATGGACTTGGAAAATCCTTATCATCACGAAAACTTCCTCATCCAAGAAATGCAGAAATCGTAGGAGGAACTAAAACTCTATGCATAAAAACCCAATTCGACTTCACCCTAATCTTTCAAAAGCTTTCCCAAGAAACAATGGCTTTAAAATCCAGATTTCCAATCCTCTTTTCCTCGTAATGTCAATCTGTTGCTTTTCAGTCTCCACGGAAAACTTCAAAATATTATCAAATTTCTCATACACAATCAATAATGCCGAAGTTACAGACCTCACTGAACAATGCCAGCAGCACGACAATGCCTGCATTTAGTCCTTGCTGAATATCTTCGCACAGATGATCGATTTCTCCCACCAACAAATTCTTCCTTTGACTGCTGGCAAGCCTTTGAGACACAAATAAATGCATCAGGCTCAAGTATTGATGTCAGAAGCAGTTGTGAGTATGACACTCTGTCTATCTCTGAGGGCTGCCTTAACATCACAACACGACAAGACTTTGAAGCCAGGGTCCCCCTCACCAGGAGGCAGACAATGGCTAGAGCTTGTAACCATATCCTAACTAGCACTGCCTGCACCAGATTGCATGGCTACTTTATCTAGTTCCCCCACAATTTATCTCAAGGGGAATTCTTCGTCAAATTTAACAGACTGTACTACCTATCCAAGCATTTACGCCGCTGCACTTCTAAATCCATTTGGCCCAACAGACGATAATACTACCATATGTTTGTTTTACATTAACCTGAGTTTGTATCATAGTAAGAAAAACTTGGCGTGGGTATATGGCACTATCGCGCCAGAGGTTGTGTTGGTGGCTATTGTTAGTGGTTTGTTAGGTTTGTTTTATTGGAGGGGAAGGAGAGCCATGTAAAAAAATGCCTCGGAGTTGGAGGAGGATATTCATATTCATTTTGCTGAGCCTTCTTCCATGAACCCTAACGGTACTCTTCTCTGTTTCAGCATTGAGGACATTAGCGCGACTAGCAGGAATTTTCATTCAGAATATCATTGGTATTAAGGGGTTTGGGAATGTTTACAAGGGGGTTTCGTCAGATTGATCAGTTGCTGCTATGAAGAGATTCAAGCGAGTTACATGCTTGAGGTCCAGGTGATTTCTAGTATCCGGCACAGTAATTTGGTGGCACTAAAGGATTTTTTGTGCGGTCGCTGGTCTCATAGGAGATTGGATTGGGGTGCCTGTTGCAAGATTGTAGTGGACATGGCAAGGGGGTTGGCTTACCTGCACCAAGATGTGCAACCAACCATAATTCATAGGGATATCAAGGCAAGTGACATTCTTTTGGATGATAATTTTGATGCCTGGGTTGCAGATTCTGAGCTTGCCAAGTTTACTCCTGAGGGGTTGAGAAGTTAAACAGTAGAGCCTATGTGGGACAATTTTCAATAGATGGCTCCCTGTTTGTGGCTGCAGTTCAGGTAACCTTGAGCTCTTACCATAGTTGGCTTCTACTAAAAATCTCCGTTTTAAACACTCATTTTTCCCTTTATCTCATTTCAAAAAAAAAAAAAAAACTAAAAGAGCAGTAGAGTAATTGTGCTCTATAAGATTGTTGATAGCATCCTATCTAGACCGTGATATGAAAATATACAATGTGGACAAGGGATAGAAAGTTCAGAAGAATGTCTGCCAGGAGCTTATGTTGGAAAGTTCAGAAGAATGTGTCTACCAGGAGCTTATGTTGGACAGTCACTAACACAACACTTTCACCTGATTAGCGTTATCTTGTGAGTTTGAAAAATGCTAGATTAGGCTTCTGTGTGAAGTTTGAACACTGGTTCCTGATATGTTGACATAAGATACTCAAGCCAGCATAACCAAATCCATCTCTAGTTTAATTGTGAGCTTGTTTGGTAGTTTTACAAATGCATTTTAATTTTGGACACATAATGGTTTACAAATTGAAGATATTCATAAATTTAGACTTTAGACTTATGAACATAAAGATTTCAGTTGCAGTTTTGTTCTTAATGGTATTCCAACTTGACAATGAGGTGTTATCAACATCATTGAACATGCTACCACATCTCAATAAAATAAACAAGAATCAGATGAACTCATGACATCTCCTTCACCTTTTAGAATTTATACAATAATGACAAGACTAATAAGTCTAGTTATTATTACAATGTCTAACTTGTGTATTGTGCTATAAAGTGGTCTAAATGTGTCAAATCTTTTTTCTGGAATAACTGTGCAGAATCTATCAAGCTTTTGTCTGATGTTTCAAGTGAGCTACCCCATTCATCTTCCGGGAAATATTGTTGTGCCCCAAATTGGATTTTGTTTCCAAGTTCTAGCAATAGGTGGCCCGATTTAGGCTACAATTTATGCCACTTGTCAATATGTCTTGCTTATAGAAGCAATCAATAAAGTTTCTGACTGATCATAATCTAATCCAAAGCTTAAATTTGCTTATTTATTCCAATTTGGTGGGTGCAGGAGTATTTGAACAATATCTGAAATATTAATTTTGTTTTGGACTTCCATATATGCATTATTATGCTAATGCATCCCCTAGTTATTGTGTCTTTAATGAGTAACAAAAAGAGTAGAAACTACCATTATGTTTCGAAGATACTAAAAACATATATGGTGCAAAATTTTCATGAACATACAAGATTCACATGTGTTGTCATTTTTTCAAGTTTATGCCAGTATCACACCTGTTGTACATATTGTGAATGTTGGAAGCAGTGGCACTGAATCATTAGCAAACATCACGGTATATTTTGTACATTGACTTGCATATCATGTTCATTTCACATGGTAAAAATAATATGAACCTAGGAACGAGCCACAATTTTTTATGCTTGTAAGAGCAAAAGATTTATGATATGCATAAATATTAAAAGATGGATTTTATTCCCTGACATTGATGCACGGAATGTATATATAATAGAGATTGATCTGTGCCACTTTTGCCATAGTTTCATATTGTAAACAAAATACTATAAAATAATGGAAATGTTTGATGGACCGAATCAATGCAGGAAATTCATGAAGACTTGACTTCTCCATAGATGCAACGAGAATTACTCCTTTGGACTTCTTTGTGTTAAATTTTCAACTGATTGACGAGAACTTGTTGCTGGCAGCAGTGAGAAATCTATATATGTTTATGATCTACAAGCAAACTAGCGTGCTTTAGAGATAGAAGCTCATAAGTTAGTGCCCTATATTTTCCTTACGGTGATGCCTAAACATGCATTATTGCACTTTCAAGTTTGGCAAAATATAGTTAGCATTCTTTGGTATTGCAATTTCAAGTTTGGCTAAACATGTGTTGTGCAATAGAAAATAATATAAATCCTATGTTCGCAAAGAAACTTACATGTGATCATATTTGGATCATATACCCGGCACTTAAAACATCTGAATGATTTTGATATTAGGACATAAAATCAATAGTAATATTGAATGGAAAGTTCGGAAACTGAGTGATTATGCTCTGCTGTGGTTTTACAAATTAGTTTGAAATATATAGGGTGCATTTTATTAATTAGTTATTACAACATTCCTGACAATGTCTACATCTACATCTTACCTTCTTATATTAGTCCAAAAGTCTTCCTTGTTGCATATGACACTTATTTGAAATTGTTTGATAATCTAAATTCAATAGTATTTAATATCATACAACAGGATGGGAGGTCTCTTCCTATAAAGCCAATATAATTGACAATGTTCTTTTGCCTCAAGAGGCACCGACTCAATTTTTGTTTCATATTTCTTGATTTCCCTTCTATAAGCAATTCCATTTCTTCTTTGTTATCAACTCCCTTACGCTGAAATGGGGTTTATTGGAAGTGATTTTTTAGTGCTTGTTCTTTAAAAAAATCAGTTTTGATTAATATAAGAACAGGATGGGTGGTCATAATTTACAATTTTCTTTTGCCTAAAGAGGCATTGAATCAATTTTGTTTCATATTTCTTGATTTACCTAAGTATGTATAGAGGAATAATTTTGAAGATCAAATAATTGGAGATAAGAGCAAAGGTGTAATGGAAATAAGAAGAGTTGTTATGAAAGAGGAACAAGTAAAATTTTGTTTACTTTCAGAGGTAGAACCTAAAATAGTAACTAAAGCATGCAAGGATTAGATTTGGATCAAATCTATGGAAGAAGAATTTACATAGATTGAGAAGAACCAAACAAAGGAGATGGTCCCAAGACCAACAAACAAGAATGTGATAGGAACTAAATGGGTTTTCAGGAAAAATTTGAATGAGGATAAAAAATTTGCTAGAAACAAGGCTAGGCTCATGTGTAAGGTCTATCACAAGTGGAAGGGATAGATTTTGAAGAGACTTTTTCTCTAGTGGCAAGAATGGAAGCCATTAGGATTTTTTTGGCTTTTTCATCTCATAAAGTCTTCAAGGTGTATCAGATGGATGTCAAGTCTACATTTTTGAATTGTGAGTTATAAGAAGAGGTGTACATTGAACAACTAGAAAAAATTTAGTTATCAAAAGATGTTGATATGGTCTGTATGTTGAAGAAGGCATTGTATGGGCTCAAACAGGCTCCTAGAGCTTGGTATACAAGATTGGACAAGTACTTATTGTAGCAGGGATTCAAAAACGGTACTAAAAACATCACACTCTACTTCAAGGTTGAGGGAGATCAAATCCTGATTGTGGTTGTGTATATTGATGACATGAGATCTTTGGAGTAAATGAGGAAATTATGTGTAAAAGGTTTGTAGGGGAGATGCAAAATGAGTTTGAATTGTCAATGTTTGGGGAGATGAATTCTTCCTTGGACTACAAATCAATCAATTTGATAAAGGTATATTCATCTCATAATCAAAGTATGTCAAAGAAATGCTAAAGAAGTTTAGAATGGAGGACTCTAAACCAATATGTACTCTCATGGTTATTAGTTGTAAGTTGAGAAAAAATTATGAATCTCCTAAGATAGATTAGAGCAATTATAGATCCATGATGATGGATTGCTATATCTAACTACTACTAGACCGAATATCATGCATGTAGTATGTCTTGTGGAAAATTTTCAAAAAGATCCTAAAGAATCACATGTGGTAGAAGTCAAAAGGATATTTAGATATTTGAAGAGCACTCTGGAATATGGTCTATGGTATTCTAAGGACAATGATTTCTCTTTGAGTACTTATATATATGCAAATTGGGAAAGTTGTGCAGATGATGGAAGAAGTAAAAGTGGAGGCAATTTCTTTTTTGGAAATAGATTGGTTTCTTGGTTAATTAAGAAGTAGGATTTAATGTCATTATCTACTGCAGAGGAAAAATATATTATTGTAGCATCATGTGACACACAAGTGTTGTAGATGAAGCAAAAATTGAAAGATATCAGAGTATCATATGATGAACATATTTCTATCTTGTGTGATAATACAAGTGATATCAATATTTTAAAAAATCTGGTAATGCATTAAAAAACAAAGCATATCTCTATCTGGTCACTTTCTAAGAGAGAAAGTTGTTGAGAATGAAATGAAGTTGGAACATGTGCCTACAAAGGATCAATTAGCAGACATTTTCACAAAGGCTCTTTCAAAATATACATTTCAGTATCTCAGGCAGAAGCTAGGTGTTATTACCCCTCCTTTCAACTAGGTTCATAAGTTAGTGCATATGTCCAGCTGAGCTATTCAAGATACATTCTTGGTCCTGGACTGATAGAGGCTACCTCTCAGGGGGAGTAGGTAGTGGTTTTCTTTGGTTGCTATAGTCAAGGGGAGTATATCTTGTGCCCCTAAGAGAGAGCAGTAGAGAGTGAGAAGTGGATAGAAAGTAAATGGGAGAGAAATTAGTTTGCAAGTGTTGCCTAAAAAGAAGTTTTCGAGTGTTTCCCTTTGTCATTGATGTCAAAGGTGGAGAGAGTGATGTTTGAAAAACATAAAGAAAAGGGGAGAAGTTTAAAAAAAAAGGTAAAGGGGGAGAGAGTGAAATCTAGAAAAAGAAATAAGCCTAAAATGTAATAAATCCTTCAGTAAGGGGGAGTGTTGCTTGATGTAGAGTTACTTTTGTTGTTGATAGTTTTTCAAAGCTGGTGAATTTCCATCAATGAAAAGGGGGGATATTGTTGCACTATGTTGTCATTTGCATTTTCATTGATGTCAACCTCTAGTGTGGTCATGTTGAGAAGGAGTTGTGGTTTCGAGAAAGTGTTGCAAATGTAGCATGTTCACTTGGTTTCCAAATGCTCTTGAGAAAATTTAAATAAAGAGTGTACAAGGTGACAGAGGTATGTTTTGTGTTGTGCTCCACATTTATTCATGCTTTAAGATATTCTTGTGTAGTTTGGGTTAGATGATTAGAGGTGTTTAGAGGTGCTATATCTAGAGTTTCAGATTATGAATCACACGGCAGTGCAAGATGTGTCTGACAATGTGTTGCCTATGAAGAAAGTTGTCTAGGAGAAATGGAATTACTCTACACTTCTTTGCATTAAGGTTTCTTGCCTTGCGGATTTGGGAACATTCTTGTATTGCTTGCATCTACCTTCCCCTAGAGTGTTTGGTGTTCATTTGTTATATAAGATTGGTTAGTGAATTTTATGTCTGTGGGAGTGTGGTTGGTTGCATAGGATGATAGTATTCACAATTCCCAGTGGTTTCGATGGTGTTTCTGAATATTCTGATGATGTTGGAATATTCTAGGATGTTTGTTATGTTTCTACATGGTCCACATAATGTTTTCATACCTAGAGAAGTGTGAATGTGGTTGATTGTTAGTGTTAATATAGGTTTGGTCGACCTGACCTATTAGCACTAATTATGGAGGAAGTTAATTGTTTATGAAATCATGGTGTAGCATGTTGGTGTAGATTTGGGTCCTGGTTAACCCTTGATGTGGTTTTCCTTCACCTCTTTCTATCACAAAAGTTTTTGATGTTGACCTATTTGGTGGTTGCAGATTTGAGGTACATATGTTTCATTAATGCCAACTTGGAGAAGGTTTTTGAGGTTGCAGATGATATATATACGAGTTCAATTGTTGGAGAAGTGTGTGGTATTATGTTTGGTGCAAAACTATGTGAATGTAAGTGTGTTTTGAGATGTTAGTATGAGAATGAATGCTTATGATTATCGAAAGTAGTGAGTAGAAGGTGTCTACATTTCAGAGTGCCTAAAGTTGTTGGAGGTAGTGATCTGAAGGTTATGAATGGTGTAGAGTTGTTGTGGTGGATTTTCCTATTGCTCTAAGGTAGTGAAACGCAGGTTGTAATATTCTTCTTCTATTCTCTTCTATTCCAAACAATGAGTCCTTTGGGAAATGAGCCTTTCTTCTTTCTAGGCAATAAGCCCTTTCAGCAGTGAGCCTTTTGTATTCAGTGTTGTTCATATATATGTGATTTAATACTCACTGTGGTTTTTCTCTAATTAGGGATTTCCATGTAAATCTAGTGTTCTATTATGTATGGTTGTGAATGTGTTTATGTTTCATTTTCATGTGTTTACATTCATTCTAATGCTTAATAAGGGTTTGATGGTTAATGAGGGTTTGAAGGTTTTAATGTACAACTAATTCACCCCCCCTCTTACTTGTCCTATGTGTCTAAATAAATATTCCAAACTTTGAGGGTTTTAATAAATTAAGTAATTTTTTTTTATCTTTGTGCCAAAATCATTAGTAACTTCTAGGGAAAAAAAATAAAATACAAGTTCAAGGGAACCACACCAAGATCTAATATCACCTTTGGATGGGTTAACATATCAAATATGGACTCAATACATATCTGAAATGAAGAAAAGGTGAAACCCTAGAGCTTCACCCTAGGATTTCAATGATTTCTTTCCCACAACATTTCACTTAAGATTTGAGGAACAACTAGGGTTTGATGGATTCAAACAAGATATAGGACTGAATTACAACCTGAGAGGTGATTCAACCTACCCTTGACCAAACTTGGAATGGATTTGGGAATGAAATACAATGATTTAACTAGGATAATGATGCAAATTAATATTTTGATGCAAAAACAACAAAATTAGAAAATCAAAGTCAAATCTTGACAGCAGATATGGAAACAACAGAGTACTATGCACCTATCGTTCAAATTTGAGACTAATTTTGGAGGGAATTGTTTCCAATGGTGACTATATTCTTGTTGACCAATTTTAGGTTTTTTTCGCAATCCTCTAGAGCTAAATCCAAGCTTTCTTTTCCTTTGTATCACACTATTGGATCTTCATCGGTTGTTGATATAAGTGAGTTTTTGTATGTTGTCAAGATGTAGGGTTTGAATGCCACAATGAATAATTGACCTTCAATCTTCTCCCAATATTCTTAAAATATGAAACCTACACATTCAAAGAGAGAGGAAGGGTTGTGTTGTATAGGGGCTTGCCTAAGTCAAACCCCATGTTGGTGTTTCCACCTCCACAATGACAAAGTTGATGAAAGAGAGCTTATCCTTTGACAAATAGAGGCTAAATGATAAATGAATGATGAATCAACATTGGATTACAACTCACCAATCAAAAATGTTTCCTTGAAGGACTAAATTCATGCACATCTCCTCAAGGCTTGATTGTTTTTTGGCTTGATTTTCTTTGAAGGCTTACAAGGGTTAGATCTCACAAATGAAATGATAACATAAACATGAATGGACTTACATAAAAACATGATGAATGTTTGACATGATGCTTGACTAAAAATAATGCTACAATAATTCTCATAAATTTGATCTTGATTACCTTTGGTGAATCTATTTCTTAAACAAGTAGTAAGCATTCCTACGGAAAGCAACAACAAGAGGTTTTTGATTATGGAACATACAGGTTTTAAAGGAGGCAACAATAAGAGGTTGACCATGATACTACACCAACATTTTTCACCAAATAGAAGAATGGCCACAGCTAAACCCATGTCGAAGAGACACATCCTTGTAGCTCAAGAATTTATTAACTTGTTTCCAAGCCTTCTATATGAATTGGAGAGGAGATGAATCTTTTAAATGAAAGAATGGAGCATGAAGGATTTTATCAATCCATCTAATAGCCTACCATTTCCCCTTGATAGTAGCAAGAATAATGCAGTTATGAATTGTACCATAGAAAAAAGGAAACTTGCTTGATTTGGGGAACAATTGATGATAAATTGGACTTAATGAGGCCTTGATTCAATGTTGCGAGGTTTACACATCCACACTAGGTCTTGGACCCTTGTAAACTAAATAAAATACATCTAACAATGTCTTGTAAAGGTGTTGTAAAGGTGTTGTAAAGGACTTTCACACCTCTCTAGACTTAATAAACCCATTTTCCCTTAATTCAACATTACAAAATGCATTTAATAGCACTATTATACTAATCTAGAAGGCTTGTAAACTAAGCTTAACTTTAACCTAGTGTTGTAATATGTTTTACACATTCAGATTAGTTCTTGTGCCTTTCTAGGTTGTGTGGACCTCATTTTAGTGTTGTAAAGTGTATTTAATCACACTTTCACATTGAATTTTGTGTCCCAAGCCCTAATTGACCTTTACATCATCATTAATAAGCCCCTATGACCCCATATTGTGCATCCCAATGCATAAAATGATCAAATAACTGACTAAGTCATCATATAAACCTAATTTTCTTATCTCCCAACAACCCACCTAGCAAATGGGCCCCATTTGGGCCATTTTTGACTTTTGAGTGGGAAAAATTAGATTTTAAGTTTAATTTTTCTTCATGTTTGCCTTAGGGATCCAATTTACAGGCTAATAAGGTGAATTGCCTATAAAATCAAGTCTATAAACCCTAATTTACAATCTCTAAACTTATTTCATAAATCATTCATCATTTGTCTTCCACTTCAAGTCAAGCAAGTTAGGGTTTTATCACTCTAAGTCATCAAGAAAGCTTCTAAAGACATTCAAGCATATAGAATATTCCTCCATTTCTACAGAAATTCAAGATCAAACATCATGGCAAAGTAATAAATCCATTGTTTCATGCTTCATTGCATTCTTTCATCATTTTGGTTTGATTACCTACAAAGGGATTTGACCAATGCAAACCCCCATGCCCTAACACCAACATCTCTCCTTCTCTTCTTGTGTGTTTGCATATTTAGGAATCTTGGAGGCTTAAAAATCATTGGAGATCAAGTTGAAAAGTTTAGAAGACATATCCTTGTTGACTAAGGCAAAATATCAACAAAAATTCACTTTTAGGTTCAGAAATCAACATATCCTTGTTGACTAAGGCAAAATATCAACAAAATTTCACTTTTAGGTTCAGAAATCAGACTTTCAAAAGTGGACACCTATCACGAACCGAAGAGTAGACCAAGGGCTTCAGTTTCCACCTTTGGATTTTCAAAAATTCAAAAGTGGATTGATTCACCATGGATGGTAAATGAGTCCTACTACCAGGCTTGATTTTTGTTTTCTACATTTTTTTATACCCATTTGTCTGAAATAGGCTCTAAAACAGTTTCCTAGATCTAGGACTAATTTTCCCAGAATGGCAAATGAGTCCCTCCAGGCCTAAAAATCAGAATCAACAACATTTCAAAAGTCATTTCTAGTCTCCAACAAGATTTCAGGTACACAAATTCAGTTTCATCCATTTCTATTACAATTTGCATTCATTTCTAGGTGTTTTTGCATATCACAATGTGTTTTCCAACAAGTTGCATTTCAATAGTTTTCACTTAATGATCAATAGATTTTATCAATTATTTGCATTTAGTTTATCTCATCTAGGCATATTTCATTCATATTTCCATTATACTTGCATTAGTTTTATTGAACCACCTAGATTTTTGTGTGGGGTCTATCTCTTTCCTTTAGGTGAAAGACCCTAATTGAGAAAAAGAGTCATAGCATTTCACACCCTTAAAATATTTGGTTCATGAACCAACTATTTATATGGTTCATCTCCAAAAATTTAACTCTAACAATCCATTTGTTAGCTAAACAAATCCCTTGTGTCCTGGGGTCTAAGAGGCCAAGACCACCTTTAACTTTGGGTTGAATGCAATGAAACCAGGTAGTAGGTTTATATCTAGCTATTCCTTCCCAACTTGACCACAAGAATTGGTGAATGACTTTATTAAGATCTTCATAACCTTTCTTCAAATGTATCCAAATAGAAGAGTAGTATATATGAGACACAAGAAAAACCTGATTCACCACTTGAATCTTACCAAAAAGAGACAAAAATTTATTTCCCCAAGTCCAAAGTTTATTTTTTAACTTGATTAGGAACTAATTCCACATGTCAAAAAGGGTGACTCCCAACCCAAAAGGAATACCAAAATACCAAGTGATTTTTCCATGTTTGATATGTTTTCATTCCTTAGGAATCCAAGGTGGCACCAAATCAAGCTAAACCATAAGAAATTCAATCTTATGGTGAGCTAATTTTAAACTAGAAGTAGCACAATATAAATTTAAAGCCCCTAAAAAATTATTAATTTCTTTATTTGATTTTTTGAAGAAAAAGAAATTGTCATTAGCAAAAAGTGAATTAATCATGATTGCATTAAAGGGAATGGAGATTCCATTTATCAAGTTCATTTGATTATATTTTTGCAAGAGATAGTTAAGAGCAATTGAAGTGATAACATAAAGTAATGCAGCAAGCAGACACCCCTACCAAATAGAACGTTGCAAGGGGAAAGTATCAGTCAAGGGGTTGTTAATAATCAACTGTGCATTGGCATATTTGAATGTGTTTACAAATCTTGGGTCCAAAACCCAACCACTAAAGCATCTTCAGAATAAAGCTCTAGTGCATTGTATTGTAAACTTTATCAAATTCCAACTTTACCAGTAGTGCATTTTGTCTTGATTGTTAGGCCCATTCACTAGTTTCCCAAGCCAAAATTAAGTTATCAAGTATAAATCTACCCCCTAGAAATCCAGTTTGTTCAAGTTTGACAATCCCTTTAACCATTGGCTTTATCCTTATAGCTAAGGCTTTGGCAATGAACTTTTAAGAAGTATTAATTAGCCTAATTGGACACCAAACTGAAATAGAATCTTCATTTTTTCCCTTTGGAAGAAGCTTAACCATTCCTTTGTTAATAGTAGCCCTAAAGAACCATGTTCCAAAGCTTTCAAATATAATAGGTAGAAATCCTCCTTAATGTGTGGCCACATTAATTGGTAAATTTCAACTGAGAGCCCATCAAACCCAAGACTTTTTTTGGGAGCCATTCAAAACACAACATGTTCAAGATCTTCAATTGATAGCTCCCGATCTAAAAATCAACTATATTCAAAATCCACCTTAATGAGAATGTGCTCTTTAATTGTTTCTTCTAAAATACTTTGGATATCTTGCCAATGATTATCTTCTCTGAAAATATTCACATTGTAATTTTGAAACAAAGATTTTAGCTCTTCAAACTTTTTATGAAGGTGTCCATTTTCATCTAGAATAACTCCAATATATAATCCTTATGTTTATAGTTTAAAAATTTAAAGAAATACTTGGAGCCTCTGTTACCTTCTTTAATCCAATGCAATCTGGCTCTAATTTTACCTCCTTGACCTTTATAAATATTGAGTATATGGATTTGGGCCTCAATAGAGGCTATAGAAGTTTGTATGTTGATATTATTAGGATTGGAAGTCAACAATTTTTTGATGTATTTCAGCTTCCCCTATTGAGATTTTTCTTTATGTTTCCTTTTCCAAGCAAGTCTTTTACCAAAGGAGTGTAAGAACTCAACACATTGCAAAATAGAAAAGTGCCACCATTCCCTATAAGATTCCCCTTCTTTTGGTTTATGTATAGAATTCCAAACACCCACAAAAGCAACACCACAAGAGGGACTTTTTAGGAGATAAGTATTAAGCTTATAGGGTAAATTATACTCTATATGACTAGCTTCAGACCCAAAAATAGAGCAAAGGATGGGAAATTTTTTTGAAAGTGTAGTAGTGTAATCAACTTTAACGTGAATGTTGAAAGCTTCTTGCACTAACTTCAGATTAGGAGACACATATAACCTATTAGCCCTATTAATTTTTGTATCATCTCCAAATCTACAGTTAGACCAGGTATACCAGTTATAGACATGACATGAGTAATTATTGTGAATATGATCTATCACCCCAACAGTGTTACGATAATTCAAGCATTTATTAAATTCTTCACTACTTAAGTTAACATGACTACTCCAACTTTGATCTCTGGAGTATTCAACCATATTAAATTTACCTCCAACAACCTAATATGCATTAGGTAAATTATTGGCCATCCAATCTCATAGTAAACACCTTTCCATTGTATTATTATGAGCATAAATTGAACAAAAACCAATTGGTTGTTTATTGATAAACGCCAAGACCCACACACAATTATGTGAGGGATCCTCCCACTTATCAATGAAAATTTTATAAATCCATGAAGACACACCTACAACATCCCCCCTCGACCCTCTCTATGTGATGTATGGAGAAAAAAAAGCATCTCTCCATACATTACATAGAGAAGACACAAGACACAGACCATTGATCTTGACCTCCTAGAGAAAAAGAATATCAAGTTTCCACTTATTGATTATCTCCCTAATCCCATATTTGCAATTGGGGAGAGAAATCCCCCTAAAATTCCATGACAAAGTTTTGAAATTCATGGTTGAGATTTGTCAAAAAGCATTTCTTCTTGTGGCAATACATCAAAACGGTTAACAAGAGAAATGGAATAGCTAAGGGGAATCTTGATCTTTGCCTCCCAACAAGAGGAGGAGACAAAGAAGTGTTGTCGAGAGGCCTAAAAGAGGAATGAGAACTTACAAAGGGGTAGCTTTGAGAGGCCAAATGACTATTTTGAACCACAGTAGACTCAAAAGGATCTTTTCTCTTCCTAACAAGTCTCCAGCCATCTGACATCACGATGTCTTTATAAGTAGAAGTGGACATCATACATGCATTATTAGTGTTACTTTGTCCAAACGAAGGAAGATTAACCTACTTTTGAGAAAGAGTAATTTTTGAAGGTATGAATTGTTGGGGAAAAGTTTGCAAAGATTATGTGTTGAGTATAGTAGGAACTTGTGGCTGAATAGTTTTATTAAGTCTAGTTGAACAATCTCTTATCAAATTACCATATTATCGATAATAGAAACAAGCATTAGGTTTGTTTAAATAGACTAGAGGCTAATAAAACTCAAACCCTGGGCCAATTGGCTTAATATTCTCAAGAATTTGATTATTTAAACTCATCTCAACACAAACTCTAGGATGAACCCTTAAGCTGGAAAATTTATCTGAGTTGTTTTTGCACCAAATAACTCTTCCTGAGTTGTGAAATAATATCTCTTAGAAATGGTCTGAAAGCAACGTTTAAAAATGGCAGCTCAACCCACATAGGATAGGAGGATTTTGAGGGCCCTTTAGGGTGGAAATCAAGAGTATGGGCTTGCAAATAACAATCTTAGCCACAAATGACCCATGGACCCCATATTGCAACATAGCCTTCATTAGTTTTGAACTTACAAGACACATAACCCTTGTCAAGTCCTCTCAGGGCCTTAATTTCCCAACCCCTGTTTTCCCAAAGAAATTTGGCCCATTTGTAAAAATCTATTTTAGATGGTATGCCTCTTTAAAAAAAAAAATGTCACAGTCATCAATGCAGTCAATCACTTCATCAAGAAACATAAATTCTATAGTTTTACCTATATCCTCATTGTATTCCATTGAGTGATCCACTTTGTTAGCCTTATCTTCTTTGCTTGGGATTGTAGGGTCATGAAGGGTTAATTCATTTATTTCTCCATTATCAAGGGTTCCATTAGAGTTTTACATTCCATTCTCATAACCCTTTGAAACACTTCTGTTCATTTCCTCCAGATGAGATTTGTCCAGTCCACCTTTGTTTGAATCCTCACCAATATATTGAGCCTCCAACTTCAATCTCCTCTTCCCTAATGTTTGCATCCCAAGACCAACTAAAATTAGTGTTTGATGGACAGGAATTACTAAGCAGAAGGGGTTCCAATGCACCAACCGCTAACCCATCGCACCTATTCCTCCTCGCATCCACTCTATTCAGCAATGTCCCTCAACTTGTTTAAAATTCCTGATTGAATCGAGTCCTCCTTTGCAACTCTTCTTTCAAATATTCTTGTGTCTTATTTAATGATGATAGGGGAAAACCCCAATTGCCACCCATGATCCAATTGTTGTTTACTCCTTGTTCACCTGACCCCCTAATAACCGTTTACATTTTAGTTATTACATTGTTTTAATTATGCCAATAAAAATTTACAAATTACACCAATATATGTTCACTATTGAATGTGTAGTTGACCAAAAAAAATAACACATTGAAAACTATTGTAAACACCTTTTTAACTATTGAAAACACCTTAAATTTTTGTGGGTTTTTATTGGTTGTCTAATGAATGGGTACTAGTGAAGTGGTAAAGATGTAGGGGACAGAGGTTTAAAAACACCCTTTTTTGAGCACCTTTTGCTTTACGGGTTCCACAAGGCGCGTTTTAAATACCTAGAAGCCAAATTTTTCATTTTAAGGTCCTAACTCACTTATGAAGAAGCCCAAAAAGAAAAATTGAAATCAGACTTATTTTGCACTCTGTTGAATGCACAAAGTTAGCCTTGGTAGCCACTGGTACATTTCCCCTAGTCTATGGATTTGCTGGGATCCCAGTGCTCTATTAGGGTTCATTATCGAGTTAGGGTTCTTCCATTGTTGCTCAACAAATAGTAGCTTTTCAAAGTTTGTGTATTGTATGATATGTCTATTTGCTATCATAAACGATGAAAAGCTACTACAACCTATAAACAATGAAATTGAGTCATAATTTAGCGAACTTAGTAAAATTTAGAAACCAAGTTGTCTTTGCGGTGATTAGAATCTTCTAAAAATTGAATATGAAATTAAAGGATCATTTAAGAATATTTATTGTGAATAGCAAGGTGAGATCCAATTGTAACAATATGTAGTGGGATCTATAATGACTAGAAATCTCTAAACAAACAAAGTGAAAGAAAAATATTTTTGGTTGATGAAAGATTTCTCTCACACCTTGGGATGCTCGTATAACACATATTGACCTATAATCCTTTGCCAATTGGATCTATGTACCCTATTTTTATAATATATGATGGTATCTCATTGGTCCATTAATTGATATAAGGGAGAGGGGCCCATAATGGAGCAGGGTCCAATAGTGGGGATAGAAGTAGTCTACAATGGACCCCATAGTGGAGCACTTTAATATCTTATTGCAAAACAATTTTTATCCATAAAGTATGCAAAGTGACAAATCATGTGATGCCACATCGGCGCACCAATAAAACATGACTTAGTGCACCACAATTGGTCTCACTTTTTTTTGGGCCTTTTTGGATACCTCAACAAAAAGCATGTCGATGTGGCATCATATCTGATGAAGTGGCCCTAAAATGAAATATAGAAGCACACAAGTTTCCAAATAAACTGTTGTAAGAATTGGGAGTGATTTGAAATTTTCACATAGGATTTTGAGAAACATGAAGTTAGGGTGCTCTACTATGGGCCCCTCTCCCATATGTGCATCTTCAAAATTACATGATTATATTGTTTTTTAAGATATAATTACTTCCAACATTATTTTCATGAAGCTTAAATGATTATGCACTTGCTCATTTTTATTCTTTACCTTGTGTTTATATGTCTTCTTGCTTATCCAATGTTATTGTAGATCATTTCTAGCACAAAATCGAACACTTAACACAATGTAGACAAGAAGAAATTGAAACAATTAAAAAGTAAGCACTTTAATTTAGAATTATGATAGTTAAAAGGAGTTTCTAACTATTAAACAATGATCTTTAAAGTTTATTTTATCAATTTACTCTGCCTCCAATGGTCAAAGAAAAAATTAACTGACTACGTTGCCCGTGCGGGCTATATGCTAATGCATGCTAATGCGATTGTGCCTTGTTAGAAAAAATGTATACAATATAGTGTCACTTGTACTTCTCATTCCTATGTGTTGTAATCAAAGTTGAGTCTAACAAATGGGATCAATGAAGATGGATCTAATGTCTTTTTCTTTGTGTGGATAATCATAGATGAAAGTAATAGAATAATAGTATTATTATCTTTTTTTATATCTTATTATAAATTGCAAGGGTGGAGCTTGTGAATTCTAGAATATTAGACTACTCTTGAGGTGGGGTAGCTATATATTTGAATATTATATATAAATACACAAATATATAACTAATATACATATTTTATACATTTATATGTATAAATGTATGTATATTTAAAAATAATCTGAAAACTAATGAAATTATTTGATTCTCAATAAAAATTACAAAATGTCAATTTTTAATAAATAACTCTATAAAAGACATAATTGAATTTAAAATATGGGTTGTATATATAAAATAGTTGATTGACTTTCAATAAAATTATAAGAAATCATTTTTTTATCAAATAATTTCATAAAAATGAAAGTTGAATTCAAAAGAATTATAAGAAATCAATTCTTACCAAATAACTCTATAATGAAATAAGATTAAATTCAAAACTTAAATAAAATGGTTAAAATGACTATACATTATATCTAAAAAATCAATTCTTATCAAATAATTTTGTTAAAAAATAATATTAAAATCAAAATTTAAATGAAATTGTCATACACCATGTTAAAAAATCAATTCTTACCAAAATAATTCTATAAGATTAAATTCAAGCTTTCCATGAATATAATTCGTAGTTTGGTGGGGTCAGCGATTGTTTTGGTAAAGGGGGTTTTCAATTTCATTTCATGGGTCCCATAGACTGACTGGTCTATACATAATTAATGTCATTCATTCATTCATTCAATGAACATACTCCCTCCCGTACAATTAAAAATAAAGAAAAAAGAAAAAATGATCTCCGTCCCTCTTTTTTAAGACCAAACCAAAAGAAAATGCGTAACGCAATACCTACCAAAGTGGGAGATGTTTCTTATCTTGTAGAAAGCAAAACAAAAACAAATACTGAAACTGAAAGTCCAATTTCTGATTGAATACTTCTAATCTCACTCGGCCGCCCGTTAAAGACTATTTTTGGAATACTTATATATAAATATGGAAGAGGCAAATCTCTGTCTATGCCTAAACCATGGATGACAGCAAATTTCTGAATGTAAACGAGGTGTATGGCGCAGTGTCCAAAGATTACGCGGCACACCATGATCTCGCCTGGGATGTCGGCACGGGCACTGGCCAAGCCGCCATTGGGGTAAGTTATTTAACATATCTCTGTCACACCTCTTCTGTCTTATCACAGACTGTTCTCTGATGAAAGTTCTCTGTTGTAAAGCAGTTATCAAAGTACTACAAGAAAGTGGTGGCCACAGACACAAGTGACCAGCAGATACAACACGCAAAGCAGCGCCCCAACATAACCTACGCCGTGACGGCGCCGTCAATGACCGACCAAGAACTGCACTCCATCGTCGGCCCCGATTGCTCCGTCGACCTCGTCACCGTCGCCACGGCCATCCACTGGTTTGACTTGGATAAATTTTACCCGCAGGTAAAGCGTGTGTTGAAGAAGCCCGGCGGCGTGATTGCCGCGTGGGCGTACTGGAAGCCCAGAGTCGATCCAGCAGTGGACGCCGTTTATGAGCGGTTTTTTCTCAGAACTTATCCGCTTTTCGATCCGGTTGTGAAAGTGGTGCTGGAGGAGTATGAGACTTTGCCATTTCCGTTCGAACAAGTGCAGGCAATAAAAGTGGAGATAGAAGAGCAGAGGACGTTTGATCAGTATTTGGGAAATTTGAGAACGGGGTCTGCTTTGGTGGGCAGGGAAGATATTATAAACGAGTTTAGAGCAGACTTCGAGGCGGCGTGGGGTGCTCCGCTAGATGTGCCCAAAACTGTGAAGTTTCCCCTCTGCTTTAAGATTGGTAAGGTTTGAAACAAAGCGAAGATTCTGTTAGTAGTACATAGTAGATGGTCCACAGGTAACCCGTGAGCTTTACTTAGTTTGTTTTAGTAAGTTTTTAAGATCATATTACATGTTAAACCTATGGTCTAGTGATTTCCCTTTGGACACTATCAGGATTTAAATATAACAGTGACAGTCATATGGATGTCTACCAAGTCTTTTCTGAAATCATAATAAAGGGTGGTACAAAGTTTCTTTTTATTGGCAGTGCGTGTATAATTTTTGAAGATTCTTTGTAAGGCATTCTGAAAAAAATACACAATAAAATATGGTCCAAAGATTTTTAAAATTGGGTGCATGATTTGGTAAACTCTAAGTCAGTCAAATTTTTTAATAAATAAAAAAACATGACAATATTATTTTTTTCTTTTTAAATCATACTTAAATCTGTTTAATAATATAGTGTTTATTGTTAAATTTTATAGTTTACTCTATCAAGTATTTGTTAACCAACATTTTTATTCAAAATCCACCTAATTATAGAGTATTTTGTCACCAACATTTTCATGCAAATTCTACATAATTATAGATTAAGGATACAAACCTCTACTTCTTTTTATTATTATAAATAAATTATATGTTAATCTATTAAAAGTTATGGTAGGAGGTGGGTGGGCAATTAAATTTTCTTAATGTCTTAAGATTTGTATAGATATCTTAAATGTATTCATTTAAAAGATATTGATTTTTTTTTTATGAATAGATATTTATATTAACTATAAAATTCTTTTTAAATATTCTATATCACAAAGAAAAAGGTGTAAGGACCCCTTTTTAGCTTTAGGTTAGTCCCCAGTGTCAATCCTTGTATTTTGCTCTTGGCCAATTTCAAGGAGGTGCCTAAGTTCGTTTAATGCATTTCATCTTCCCTAAATAGAATGATTTCGATGAACATATCAACTCCACAAGGCATAAAAGGTCACAAATTCTTTATACTTAGCCTTTACATAAATTTGATGTTCAACTAAACATGATTTCTTTATCAAAAAATGTGTTGTTACCTTCAACTTCCTCACAAAGCATTAAAAAAATTGCTAACAAGTCACCTTTGTGGAAATTCAATATCCCTCTAAACTATGTATTAAACTTCAACTTGAATATGGTTTTTCAAGGAATTTTTTTATAACTTCCATGCAAAATATTTAGAGAGCTCACTAGATTGGAGGATTCCCAACATGTACTGTTAAAATAACTTTTGTAAAATCAACTTATTGCTCCACCTTTGTCAAACACATAAAAATATTTAGAGATACACACTAGACCACATTTCAAGGATAGTTATTTATTAGAGTACTATTTGACCCAAAAGCTAATCAAACACTTTGATATGCCATATTATTTTACTCAAAATATCCCTAGTCCATTCCTCATTACATTGTTCCTCCTAGACTAGATTGTACCAAGGATTATGTTTCCTAGATCAAATCATGGATGATGTTTCATACCTCTTGAAATTTAAATTTAATTGTTTCCCTACCAAATCTTCTATAATATGATTGTTTCCCATTGAACAATACATCAAAGTTTGCAAATTATATGTCTAGGGCTTGTATTTAAAAGGAAAAACCTAGGCTATTTTAATCAAGAGCATCATTATGAAGAAATGTATTTGACAACTTAGACAACACACTTGAAAGATTTAGCTAGCAATTACTCTATCGAGACATTAGCATTAAATTACATTGTCAACCTATTCTACTATTTTTAACTTAGTTTTGGGGCTTGACTACTAGTAAGGAAGTAAATCTACTATTGAAATAAATCCCAATAGTGCTTATTACCACCACCTAGTTTTCCTCATTTAAGTATATATACATTAGTGAACATTGTATGGAGGTATCTATAATGAAATAACTTGCACAATAGAAGAATTTGATATGAAATATGTTGTAAATACTTGATAATAACTAAGAATAACAAGCCACTTCAAGGGGGGAAACCTCCAAATATCTCCAATGAGAGCACAATTCATAATATGATGATGAAATAAGACTCACAACCTCCTATATATACCTACTTATGCTTAGGATATCACCCAAGCCGACTTAGATAACCCTATATAATCCCTAGGCTGACCTAAATAACTAAATATCAATATAATAATGATAGTATGACTTAATTAAGAGTTGAGACAGCCACAAGTTGACTATTCATAACCCAATGTACACCAATATTAAGGGTGTGGCAGTATCAAAGGCCCATTTCTTCTCACAAAAGGATTGCACCACCATAATAGAATTATGTCACCTAGACTAGATCACACTAGGATAATTGTGTCCCACATATCCAAAATCTTAGCTCTCTAATAAAAAATCTAGTATCAATTCTCAATTTACACCTCTATCACAATGTCAAAGTCATCAAAAATCTATATACCATGTTGATTTCACAGTAAGGCCTAGTCCATCTCAATTTTATTTAGACACATATTTATATACAATTTAAACTAGGTTACTCTAGTCTATCAATCAAACTTAGCTCTTAATATTTCTAAGGTTTTAAAATCTCTTTAATTTAAAAACCATAAATTTTTGTAAGAGGTGTGCTTATTTTTTATAGAAAATAAATACAACCTAATAAGGATCTTGAATAAAGAGGGATGGAGAATAATGACAAGTGTTATGTATGAGGGTAATTAATGTGTGAGAGGGAGAAGAAATTATGGTTTTGATGGGAATGCAATGATCATCAATTAAGATGAGAGGATCAAGTAGTGAATTCCAAACAAAGAAATAATTTGAAATGTAAGTGACAAGGTTTAATGCAATGGTATGGAGGATTAAAAAATATTTGGCTCTAACTCTTCAATCGATGGTTTTTTTTTAATATTTTTAAAGGTGGTATGCTATAGGGAGGAAATGGCTTCATCCTCTACTAGTGGCACGAAGAAGTGGAAAGAGGTAGAAAATGTAATAGCCCTATTGACAACATCCAAAGAAAGAAGAACCATACGAGAGGGGAAGATATGGGAGGAAATTTCATAAAGTATCTAGAAAGGCAGATAATCAATCCTAAATCTAGATTGTGGGTGATTCAAATCTAGGAGTTGGCAAAAGAGATTGATGGCTCTCCATGTGTAGAAATCAACCCATATCAATTGGTGGATAGGTGAAATGTCTTTGACATTGCACAATCCTTAAGAAATGCAATAATGCTATCAATGGTTTTGTGCATATATTTCTACATGAGGATAATGCTAGAGTAGAACAAAAAATGGAGGCATATATCAACTACGACAAGATATGTTATCTACATCAAACTGTTATAGAGTTGGCCTATAAACTTAAGGTAAAAAACTTTTTTGATGATGTCAATTTTTTAATATATTATTTATTATGAGGAGTCTAGATATGGTATTGAAGAAATTCTTCCACCTATCAATGATAAGATATTCTAAAAAGGTGTTAATGGGTTTGGAAATAATAGGGGGCCTATGTAATTTTCATCCATGTGCTTGATGTTTTTAATAGAGCAACTTGAAACTAGTCGAGAGATGGCCAAGATAAATCACCCTATCTCTCATATGGATAGATAGTCTACTAGGGAAAATATGTGTAGTTTTTTATTATTATTGTGGATAATCATAGATTAATGGTAGCAATAATAGAATAATAATATTATTACTATTTTTGGTCTTGCTATAAATTGCAAGGGTGGGGCTTGTGGATTCTAGAATATGAGACTAGTCTCAAGGTGGGTAGTTATATCTTTGAAGATTTGATCTAGTAATACCACTTTTTATGAATTGATCTAGTAAATTGATTAGTTACTAAATTTGATTGCTTCAAAATATTTTTTATAACAACTCAAAATATTTTTCTTGAGTTAATTTAGTAATATAATATACGTATGTGTATATATTACATAAATAATATAATTTATATTTATATATTATGTACATATATTATATATCATACACTATATTATATATAATACATAAAATAGATAAGTAATATACATATTTTATATGTCTAAATGCATAAATGTATGTATATATTTAAAAAGAATCTTAAAACTAATAAAATTCTTTGATTCTCAATAAAAATTTCAAAAGATCAATTTCTAATAAATAACTCTATAAAAGACAAAATTGTAAAAAATGATATATATATATATATATATATATATATATGATAGTTGTTTGACTTTCAATAAAATTATAAGAAATTATAATTTTTTTAATCAAATAATTTCATAAAAATGAGGTTCAATTCAAAAGAATTAGAAGAAATCAATTCTTAACAAATAACTCCAATAAAAAAAGGTTAAATTCAAAAAGTGAAATTGACAAAATGCACACGTCTCATCATTAAGAAATCAATTCTTACCACATAACTCTATAAAGAAATAAGATTAAATTCAAATTTTAAATAAAATGATCAATGCATTATCTGTAAGAAAACAAATCTGACCAAATAACTCCACTAAAATATAAGAGTAAATTCAAATTTACTTGAACAAAAAGGTAGGACTTCACACCAACATCCATCTTCTTTTAACACCAGACCAAAGAAAACAAGTATAAGACAATACCTACCAAAGAGGAAGTTCCGTATCTTGCAGGAAACAAAAACAAACACTAAAACTGAAAGTTGAATATTTTATTACAGTTCCTTAAGAAGCAAAGCTCTGTGTAAACCTAAATCATGGATGGCAGCAAGTTTCCGAATGGAAAAGAGGTGTTATTAAGTGTGTTATTACATGCTAAACATATGGTTTAGTGATATCCCTTTGGGTACTATCAGGATTTAAATATGACAGTGACAGACACGTGGCTGTCTATAAAGTCTTCTGTGGAATCATAATGAAGGGTCGTGCAAGTTTCTTTTTATTTTTATCGGCCGTGGATGTATAATTTGGAGGACTATTTATGAGTTAAATAATGGTATTAGTTTTTTCTTATTTTAACACATTGTAAAATTGGGTGCATCAGGGAAAAAAGAAATTGTAAGTTAAATCAATTTTTTTTTTAATAAATAAAAAACAACAGGACAATAATATCTTTTTTTAAATCACATTTAAATTCATCTAATAATAATTTATTGTTAAACTATATCATTTATTCTATCAAATATTTTGTCATCAATACTTTCATTCAAAATTCACATAATTATTGATCAATGATGCATAATTTCTACTTATTTTTTATTATGATAAATAAATTATATGTTAATCTATTAAAAGTTATAGTAAGAGGTGCACAATTAAAATTTTCTCAATGTCTTAAGATTCGTATACATATCATTAAATGTATATACTTAAAAGATATTGAATTTTTTTATAAATAGATATTTATATTGACTATAAAATTCTTTTTAAATATCTTATATGATGAAAAAAAAGTGGGTAGAGGAAGCACACCCTAAAATTTAAGCAAAATAAGGAAACCATTTTTAGCTTTAGGTTAGTCCCTAGAGTCAATCCTCATATCTTTCTCTTTGGCCAATTTTGATGAGGTGCCTAAGTTCTATGATGGATTTTATCTTCCCTGAATAGAATGATCAAAATCATCCTAACTCCCTTTTGGAAGTTTGTTAAAATATCACAAAGTAGGGAAGAAATCAATTATGGAGTTTACCATTTCAATTGCACATTTTGGAGCTTCACCTGTATGATTTTGATGAACATATGAGCTCCTCAAGGCATAAAAGGTCTTGAATGCTTTATACTTAGCCTTTACATAAGTTTGATGTTAAATTGAACATGATTTCCTTATCAAAAAATGTGTTCTTACCTACAACTTCCTCTCAAAGCATTAAAGAAATTGCTAAAAAGCATCTTTGTGGAAATTTGATATCCATTTAAACTATGTATTAAACTTCAACTTGAATATGGTTTTCTAAAGAAAATTTTTAGAACTTCCTTGTCGAACTTCCATGGCAAACTAGACATTGAAGTAAACATTAGAGTTCAAATTCAATTGCACTTGAAGGTCAATTTTCCACCAAAGGTAATATAGAGAAGAGTGTTTTGGACTCTAGGAAGTTTACATGCAAAAGTGCATATCACATATGAATTTTTATGTTTATCTTACCTTTACTTGCATACCAATATTTTTTTGCAAGAGTGAGCTCTATGGAAGCCTTAATTGCTCACCTACTAACCTCATACAATAAATACTAATCGAAGTTTCCATTAACTCCAAGATTATAAATTCGATCTTATGGATTAAATCAACACATAAACATCATTTGAGTGTAAAAATTAAAAGCTCTACAATTTCTAGGGATGAACAAAGAAAAAGTGCATGCAACTGCCATTGCTACAATATAAAGTATAGAAAGGAAAAAAAGGAGGAAGGAAATGAATTCAATTACACAATGAATTTGTGTGAAAATTCTCAGGTTAAAATTGTTGCAAACGTGTTGTCAGTGTGTTGTCATTGATGTCAACTCATGTTGCTATTGCAAATGCACCAATCTCTAATAAAGAATTGTGATGATGTTGATTTGTATCATCTATACGTAGTTGTACCTTATCCTTTGAAGTTCATGCACCCTATCTTCTGAATTTCATGGATTGATAAGTAATGTATTGTTACATACATCTTCTAATGAATTTTTTTACTTGGGATATGTAGAGAAATGTATAAGTCTTCAAATTGTCAAAGGCACAAAGAATGGCTCTTCAAAAGCTCAATTAGTTGCTTTGCATTTCTTTGTAGATGATTAAGTCATCCTACAGATTGAAGGATAGATTAAAATAGCTATGAGGTATGTATGATCCAAGTTTCAATGCATAAGTGTTACCGTAACATTTTTTCAATGTTAGCAAAATAAGTACAAGTCAATTTCAATGAATAGTTGTCTAAGGTAGAGAAAATTGTCTCTACACTTCACTACATTATCTTGATTGGCTTTGTGGTTTTGTATTTATAGTCATATCGATAGTGTGCTTGCTTAGTTCAAGTTTCATGTGATTTATTTCACCACCGATGATTCTGCATGTGATAGTGTGTTGTCTATGATCCAACAATTTGGAAGGCCGATCAATTGGTGATCTGGTGACTTGCGTTAGCAAGTAATTGCCTTAAATTGAGTAAATAGGTTATGAGAAGTATGTTCAAGTGTCTCATTATGTTCTCTAAGAGATTCACAAGTTGATATTTGATCTTCTCTTGTACCACAATTTGTCTGAAGTTGATATTTTAGGTATTAAATGTGTGTGCCAGCATGAAATGATTTGAATTGATAAAAGAAGTGTACAAAAATGTTCGGCATGTCATATAGTGTTCATGACATGGTCTGTATGTTTTTGTCTTTGCCTCTCTGATACCAACTTTGGTCTAAAGCCAATATGAAGACTTGGATAAGTGTCTACTAAGCCGACTTAGCATAGGGTGATCCCACAATAGTGGTTTACAATTTTTGGCCAAACTGGACACTGAAATTATTATTTTTAACCAAATCTTCACATTAGGGCACCTATAGCGGCTAAACCATGAGGACTTTGAAGATGATGCAAACTAGAGTCTTGTCACATTTTGTCTGTAGATTCTAAAAATACTTTTTCAAAATTTTTGGAATCAGATTGCACTTATTTTTCCATCTCCCATGAAAACTGGTTTTTTTCAAAAAATAGCATTTTTAAAAAGTGACGCACACCGTATAATGCATAATTTTTTTTCCATGAAGGATAAAATTCTAGTTCTTTCAAATTTAGATTTGTAACTCCGATATTTAGTGCTTCCACTTGGTTAGACAATTTTTATTGAATATTTTTTCTTTAATCAAGTTTCAAAGTCAAACCAATTACAATTCAAACATAGTGCGACTGTATAAGGCGTAACTTTTTTTTGTATATATCGAAATTCAATTTTGTTTTTCATTGTATTAAGGAATTCAATATATGGTGCACTCATATTTTTCAATTTTTTTTTGATAATCTACTATTTTTCCACTTGTGCAGAACATAGACCTTCATTTTCAATGAAGAACATATGTTTAATAAAACTAAAAAAAATACATAATAAAATCAAAACATATTAAAATTATATTCGTTGGATAGCTCGTTCTGAGAACTATTTGATTCTAGAAGGGTTTCCAAAGACTTCTCTATTTACATCCTCAACCCGAAGCTCCGAAGCTTAAAAAAATAGACTTTTTTTGTGTCTCAGGAGGGGGGTGAGGGGCAATGGGGGTTCGAATGAACCCCTAGGGGTTCAAGCGAACCTATTCAAGGAGGTTCGCTTGAACCCCCTTTTCTATGCATTTGTTTTGTATTTTTGGCAGCCAAACTTTAAAGGGGTTCACTCGAACACTGGTTCGAGCGAACCCCTAATGGGTTCAATCAAACCAGTAGGTTCGTATGAACCCCCAAAATCACTTTTTTTTGCTTTGGGGTCATTTTTTGTGAGTTTCCTTCCTCACTTGAATTGTAAACCACTATTGTGGCTTCACAGCATATTGAGATGTTTGTGCCAACTATTTGGAAGTGTGCGGCAATAAAGAAGTGTATGATAAGGTAAATAGGTCCTATTTATCTCTTGGTGTGTGGTGCATTTTGATTTCTATTATAGAGGTCTTGGGGGATGACATACATGGATATTCCACGTCTCATATTATATGCTTCATCTTGGCCGACAAAGGAGAAACTCTTTGAATCTTGCAGAGGATATAAATAAAGGATCAAGATTATTGAAAGGAGGAGTAAATGTATAAGGGTTTGAAACTAAAGAAATTTGCACATTCTCTCCTATGATAGATTAGTGTTAGAAGCTTTTCCACGTTCCTGGCTTCTTGTCAGTTGGTATCAGAGCCTGATCACCTATGTTTCCTATTGTGGATTAAAGGGTTTTTTGTACCGATCTTATTTGAGTAGGAGACTATTGCAGAATTTTTTGTTGGCCCTATTGTAGGAAGGAGATAGTGACCCTATTATAATTCTAGTGTCTATAATTTTCACTTTAATAATCTTTTGATTTGATTTCACGTTGTTCAAATTATTAGGTCCCTTTTCTGTCATGAATTGATAAAAAAAAATGTGAATATTGGAGCATACATAGAGATTCTGGTGTGGAATAATAAAATTTTATTTGTAGTAAAATGTTGTGAGTTGATTGTTGTAGGACTATCTAGTTTACCATTGATGAACAAACTCTTTTCAAAACCTTTTTATGGTAAATGAATAAAACTTTGTTTTAATATAGGATTGTGCAGGTACTTTCCATAAACCCGTCTAGCAGTATGTCTTGCATGATAGAGGCAACTAAGAGATTGGTTTTACCCATCTAAACAATCCTCAACAAAAAATGAGGAAAGCAATTGTTTTTTTTTTCAAATTTTCAAATTCAAATGTTTAATTTTATATAATTTTTTAAATTCAAATATTTAATTTTATATAATTTTAGTTGTTGTCCCCAAAATTTAGGGAAAATATTGCCATTCTTTTATTCAATTCCCAATTCGTGTAGCTTAGTTTTGATTAACTTGAGATGATTCCAGTTTCTTTACATTGCACATAAAGAAAATTTCTTAATATAACAACCAAAGTGAGCACAATTTTTTCCTTTTTGTAAGGTTCTATTTGGTGGGTTCACAGAAATATCTTGAGCAATTTCATATTGGTATTGTGAGTTTAAACTTGATGCCTGGAAAAGACATTTGACTTTACTGGAATCTAAAATTTACTATGATCATGTGTACCATTAGTTTGTCAAGATACTTGCAATGTTTTTATTTCACATTCCTTCCCATTTGTTGCCTCGTCTAGCCCCCTTCACCCCTGCAAGATGTACATGCATTTCTTACTACATCAAGATATTTTGATGATCTATTTAACTATTCGTATCATTTTTAACTCTTCTCAAATGGCACAAACTTTTAAATTTAGTTGCATATATGTAGGTGTAATATTTTGTGTTGGAGTTGTTACAAATATGGTCAAAGAAGATAATTCAATTCAATTGAAAACCTCTTCAATAGAGGGATTCACAAGCATTGCTTGAAGCCTTTGTGTCATGCGAACAATAGCAATTGACTCCCCTACATATGTTGTACCATCAAATTGAGTAGTTTCTTTCTCTAAAATAAGTTATTTTTGAAACTCTCTTACAATCACTTTATGATTAGTTATTGACTTAGATTACATTTGTTTTCTTTTCTTTTTGCAAAGGTTGCCATCATTTCCAAATGATCCAAATAGATGTGAAAAGACATTTGTAGGAAATACTATTGGTCCAGAAAATGGTGTCTATGACAAACCCATTGACCTTCACTTAATTGTGACTTCATAAACGGAAAAACTAGAGGGGAAAATCACTAGCAACTACACTTATGTCAGATTCAACGTTTGATGATTGTAATATATCGGAGGTCATAATATCAAAAACTTATATCATATGCAAGGACTATCAACATGATAGGGAAGTTGCTTCTTTTATTCGCTTTTTTTTCTTGAGGGCATTAGGAGTCCAAAACAAAACAAAGAAAAGTTTGCAATAAATTGTAAGAACAATTTCCAATAAATAATATGGACAGAGAAGCTTTGGAATAGAGCATGGACATCCATCAGAGCATTAAGAATAGAGCAATTTCATCACACGTTATAGTTGCGACTGTTGTCGTAGACATGTATAGAAAATGTGGAGGCATATACAAATCATTTGAACTATATATTTTTCCTTCGAACTACATGCAAAATGGTTTTTCCATGCTATATGCTTGTTTTTTGAAACTTTGATTTGATCATTTTGTTTTCAATGCAGCTTATACTTTGCCATTCCTTTGTGGAAGGGAGTTGGGTATACATCAATGTTTTTTCAAGGTTTTTCATATCATTATGTTTGAGATAAAAATGCTTGAATTTCTGAGTGAAACATTTTTTTATCTTCTCATCTCTTTTTCATTTTATTGCAGTCTATGAGACCACAACTCTAAGACATCCTATCAAACAATTCACTTGCCTTCTTTATGCTTCTACATTTTGCATACACATCTACCAGGGTGGCTATAACTACATCTAACAAAAACTTTTGATCCTTTATGCTTTGATGGTTGCTCATACCCTGTTCAAAAATATCTTTTGTAGCAGCAAAATCTAAGTCCAAAAAGCATGTAACATACCAGTACAGAAAGCCATTGTATTTGCAATTAAACATACTAGCACAAAAAGCCATTGTATTTGCATTATATATTAGCTTGAACATCTAATATTGCTTAAGACAGGGACTCCAACTAGCGCAAAACTCTTGTCTTATTTAATGGTGATAATCTATGGATTTATTGGGATCCCAACACTCTGAACTAGGGTTTGTTATCAAGTTAAGGTTCTTCTGTTGCCACTCACCGAATAGGGTTCTTTCGCTCTATGATGGCCTAAATCGATAATTGCATACTTTTACTTTCCTTAGTTTAAACAATATTGATGTGATTACCATATGGTGGATGAGGTGAAATCTTTATTAGAAGAGCTAGTCAATCAAGAAAATGACCCTACAGTTACGATTACCTAATATTTAATTTATTTTTTCATTCCTACTTTAGTAAGTGCAAATAGCTAGGCACTACAATTGCCTCAAAATAATCAAGGAATATGGCTATAAATACAAACTAATATCTATAAATCACAAAAAAAAAAAGCATGCCATATAAATATGGAAAATGGAATTGATTTACTCACCTTTTTCAAGTCCTAAAAGTATGAGATATATGTACATAATTTTATTTAATTCTTATGAATGATCTTAGTTGGTGGCAAGGTGGTAGGAAAGCCCAAATCCTTATTGAAGCATGTAGTTGACCAAACATGTAGGTAGAATCTACTAAATTGAATATGGTGATGTAAAACTCAATGCAATAAATGTCAAAAACTCCCCTAAGTCCAATGTATTGTGTGATATGTTTATTTGTTATCATAAACTTTGAAAAGCTACTACAACCTATAAACAGTGAAATTGAGTGATAATTTAGCAAATTTAATAAAATTTAGAAACCAAGTTATGTCTTTGTGGTGATTAGAATCTTCTAAAAATTGAATATAAAATTAAAGGATCATTTAAGAATATTTATTGTGAATAGCAAGGTGAGATATACAATTGTAACAATATGTGGTGGGATCTATAATGAATAGTTGATGACTGGAAGTTCCTCTAAACAAACAAAGTGAAAGAAAAATAATTTTGGTTGATGAAAGATTTCTCTTACACCTTGGGATGCTCCTATAACACATATTGACCTATAATCCTTTGCCAATTGGATCTATGTATCCTATTTTTATAATATATGATGGTATCTCATTGGTCCATTAATTGATATGTGTGCCTTCAAAATTACATGATTATATTACTTTTTAAGGTATAATTACTTCCAACATTATTTTCATGAAGCTTAAATGATTATGCATTTGCTTAGTTTTATTCTTTACCTTGTGTTTATATTTCTTATTACTTATCCAATGTTATTGTAGATCATTTCTAGCACAAAATTGAGCACTTAACACAATGTAAACAAGAAGAAATTGAAACAATTAGAAATTAATTACTCCAATTTAGAATTATGATAGTTCAAAGGAGTTTCTAACTACTAAACAATGAGCTTTAAAGTTTATTTTATCAATTTACTCTGTTTCCAATGGTCAATTTTTTTTTAATTTTAATACTCATAATTTATTTTCGAAGTTGTATGTAATGTATGTTAATGTCATTGTGCCTTTTTAGAAAAAATGTATACAATATAATGTCACTTTTACTTCTCATTCCTATGTGTTGCAATCAAAGTTGAGTCTAACAAATGGGATCAATGATGGATCTAATTTTTTTTATTTGTATAGATAATCATAGATGAAAGTAATAGAATAATAGTATTATTATCATTTTTTATCTTGTTATAAATTGCAAGGGTGGGGCTTGTGAATTCTAGAATATAAGACTTCTCTTGAGGTGGGGTAGTTATATCTTTGAAGATTTTATAGTAATTTATATTTATATATTATGTACATATATTATATATAAATAGGCAAATATATAACTAATATACATATTTTATACATTTATATGTATAAATGTATGTATATTTAAAAATAATCTTAAAACTAATGAAATTATTTGATACTCAATAAAAATTACAAAATAACAATTCCTAATAAATAACTCTATAAAAGACATAGTTGAATTTAAAATATGAGATAGATATATAGGATAGTTGTTTGACTCTCAATAAAATTACAAGAAATAATTTTATATCAAATAATTTCATGAAAATAGAAGTTGAATTCAAAAGAATTATAAGAAATCAATTCTTACCAAATAACTCTATAATGAAATAAGATTGAATTCAAAACTTTAATAAAATGGTTAAAATGACTATACATTATATCTAAAAAATCAATTCTTATCAAATAATTTTGTTAAAAAATAATATTAAAATCAAAATTTAAATGAAATTGTCATACACCATGTTAAAAAATCAATTCTTACCAAAATAATTCTATAAGATTAAGTTCAAGCTTTCCATGAATATAATTCGTAGTTTGGTGGGGTCAGCGGTTGTTTTGTTGTTTTGGTAAAGGGAGTTTTCAGTTTCATTTCATGGGTCCCATAGACTGACTGGTCTATACATAATTAATATCATTCATTCATTCATTCAATGAACACACCTCCTCCCGTACAATTAAAAATAAAGAAAAAAGAAAAAATGATCTCCATCCCTCTTTTTTAAGACCAAACCAAAAGAAAATGCGTTACACAATACCTACCAAAGAGGAGATGTTTCTTATCTTGTAGAAAGCAAAACAAAAACAAACCTACTGAAACTGAAAGTCCAATTTCTGATTGAATAATTCTAATCTCACTCGGCCGCCCATTAAAGACTCTTTTTGAATATTTATATATAAATGTGGAAGAGGCAAAGCTCTGTCTATGCCTAAACCATGGATGACAGCAAATTTCTGAATGTAAACGAGGTGTATGGCGCAGTGTCCAAAGATTACGCGGCGTTCAGACCCCGCTATCCCTCTCAGCTTTTCTCCTTCCTTTCTTCCCTCACTCCACACCATGATCTCGCCTGGGATGTCGGCACTGGCACTGGCCAAGCAGCCATTGAGGTAAGTTTTCAACACGCATTCTCTCTTTATATGTCTAATCATAGCCTGTTCTCTGATGAACGTTCTCTGTTTTAAAGTAGTTATCAAAGTACTACAAGAAAGTGGTGGCCACAGACACAAGTGAGCAGCAGATTCAACACGCAGAGCACCGCCCCAACATAACCTACGCCGTGACGGCGCCGTCAATGACCGACCAAGAACTGCACTCCATCGTCGGCCCCGATTCCTCCGTCGACCTCGTCACCGTCGCCACGGCCATCCACTGGTTTGACTTGGATAAATTTTACCCGCAGGTAAAGCGTGTGTTGAAGAAGCCCGGCGGCGTGATTGCCGCGTGGGCGTACTGGAAGCCCAGAGTCGATCCAGCAGTGGACGCCGTTTATGAGCGGTATTTTCTCAGAACTTATCCGCTTTTCGATCCGGTTGTGAAAGTGGTGCTGGAGGAGTATGAGACTTTGCCATTTCCGTTCGAACAAGTGCAGGCAATAAAAGTGGAGATAGAAGAGCAGAGGACGTTTGATCAGTATTTGGGAAATTTGAGAACGGGGTCTGCTTTGGTGGGCAGGGAAGACATGGCAAAACGAGTTTAGAGACTTCGAGGCGGCGTGGGTGCTCCGCTAGATGTGCCCAAAACTGTGAAGTTCTGCTTTAAGATTGGTGGGCGGTTTGAAACAAAGAAGATTCTGTTAGTAGTAATATAGTAGATGGTCCACAGGTAACCCGTGAGCTTTTTACTGTTTGTTTTAGTAAGTTTTAAGATCATATTACATGTTAAACCTTTGGTTTAGTGATATCCCTTAGGATACTATCAGGATTTAAATATGACAGTGACAGTCACATGGATGTCTACCAAGTCTTTTCTGAAATCATAATAAAGGGTGGTACAAGTTTCTTTTTATTGGCAGTGCGTGTATAATTTT
>VDFB02276907.1:0-27728 GCA_007258455.2 Sequoia sempervirens
GTTCCTCTAAACAAACAAAGTGAAAGAAAAATAATTTTGGTTGATGAAAGATTTCTCTTACACCTTGGGATGCTCCTATAACACATATTGACCTATAATCCTTTGCCAATTGGATCTATGTATCCTATTTTTATAATATATGATGGTATCTCATTGGTCCATTAATTGATATGTGTGCCTTCAAAATTACATGATTATATTACTTTTTAAGGTATAATTACTTCCAACATTATTTTCATGAAGCTTAAATGATTATGCATTTGCTAAGTTTTATTCTTTACCTTGTGTTTATATTTCTTATTACTTATCCAATGTTATTGTAGATCATTTCTAGCACAAAATTGAGCACTTAACACAATGTAAACAAGAAGAAATTGAAACAATTAGAAATTAATTACTCCAATTTAGAATTATGATAGTTCAAAGGAGTTTCTAACTACTAAACAATGAGCTTTAAAGTTTATTTTATCAATTTACTCTGTTTCCAATGGTCAATTTTTTTTTAATTTTAATACTCATAATTTATTTTCGAAGTTGTATGTAATGTATGTTAATGTCATTGTGCCTTTTTAGAAAAAATGTATACAACATAATGTCACTTTTACTTCTCATTCCTATGTGTTGTAATCAAAGTTGAGTCTAACAAATGGGATCAATGATGGATCTAATTTTTTTTATTTGTATAGATAATCATAGATGAAAGTAATAGAATAATAGTATTATTATCATTTTTTATCTTGTTATAAATTGCAAGGGTGGGGCTTGTGAATTCTAGAATATAAGACTTCTCTTGAGGTGGGGTAGTTATATCTTTGAAGATTTTATAGTAATTTATATTTATATATTATGTACATATATTATATATAAATAGGCAAATATATAACTAATATACATATTTTATACATTTATATGTATAAATGTATGTATATTTAAAAATAATCTTAAAACTAATGAAATTATTTGATACTCAATAAAAATTACAAAATAACAATTCCTAATAAATAACTCTATAAAAGACATAGTTGAATTTAAAATATGAGATAGATATATAGGATAGTTGTTTGACTCTCAATAAAATTACAAGAAATAATTTTTTATCAAATAATTTCATGAAAATAGAAGTTGAATTCAAAAGAATTATAAGAAATCAATTCTTACCAAATAACTCTATAATGAAATAAGATTGAATTCAAAACTTTAATAAAATGGTTAAAATGACTATACATTATATCTAAAAAATCAATTCTTATCAAATAATTTTGTTAAAAAATAATATTAAAATCAAAATTTAAATGAAATTGTCATACACCATGTTAAAAAATCAATTCTTACCAAAATAATTCTATAAGATTAAGTTCAAGCTTTCCATGAATATAATTCGTAGTTTGGTGGGGTCAGCGGTTGTTTTGTTGTTTTGGTAAAGGGAGTTTTCAGTTTCATTTCATGGGTCCCATAGACGGACTGGTCTATACATAATTAATATCATTCATTCATTCATTCAATGAACACACCTCCTCCCATACAATTAAAAATAAAGAAAAAAGAAAAAATGATCTCCATCCCTCTTTTTTAAGACCAAACCAAAAGAAAATGCGTAACGCAATACCTACCAAAGTGGAGATGTTTCTTATCTTGTAGAAAGCAAAACAAAAACAAATACTGAAACTGAAAGTCCAATTTCTGATTGAATACTTCTAATCTCACTCGGCCGCCCGTTAAAGACTCTTTTTTGGAATACTTATATATAAATATGGAAGAGGCAAATCTCTGTCTATGCCTAAACCATGGATGACAGCAAATTTCCGAATGTAAACGAGGTGTATGGCGCAGTGTCCAAAGATTACGCGGCGTTCAGACCCCGCTATCCCTCTCAGCTTTTCTCCTTCCTTTCTTCCCTCACTCCACAACATGATCTCGCCTGGGATGTCGGCACCGGCACTGGCCAAGCCGCCGTTGGGGTAAGTTATTTAACATATCTCTGACACACCTCTTCTGTCTTATCACAGACTGTTCTCTGATGAGAGTTCTCTGTTGTAAAGCAGTTATCAAAGTTTTACAAGAAAGTGGTGGCCACAGACACAAGTGACCAGCAGATTCAACACGCAGAGCACCGACCCAACATAACCTACGCCGTGACGGCGCCGTCAATGACCGACCAAGAACTGCACTCCATCGTCGGCCCCGATTCCTCCGTCGACCTCGTCACCGTCGCCACGGCCATCCACTGGTTTGACTTGGATAAATTTTACCCGCAGGTAAAGCGTGTGTTGAAGAAGCCCGGCGGCGTGATTGCCGCGTGGGCGTACTGGAAGCCCAGAGTCGATCCAGCAGTGGACGCCGTTTATGAGCGGTATTTTCTCAGAACTTATCCGCTTTTCGATCCGGTTGTGAAAGTGGTGCTGGAGGAGTATGAGACTTTGCCATTTCCGTTCGAACAAGTGCAGGCAATAAAAGTGGAGATAGAAGAGCAGAGGACGTTTGATCAGTATTTGGGAAATTTGAGAACGGGGTCTGCTTTGGTGGGCAGGGAAGATATTATAAACGAGTTTAGAGCAGACTTCGAGGCGGCGTGGGGTGCTCCGCTAGATGTGCCCAAAACTGTGAAGTTTCCCCTCTGCTTTAAGATTGGTAAGGTTTGAAACAAAGCGAAGATTCTGTTAGTAGTACATAGTAGATGGTCCACAGGTAACCCGTGAGCTTTACTAAGTTTGTTTTAGTAAGTTTTTAAGATCATATCATGTTAAACCTATGGTCTAGTGATTTCCCTTTGGACACTATCAGGATTTAAATATGACAGTGACAGTCATATGGATGTCTACCAAGTCTTTTCTGAAATCATAATAAAGGGTGGTACAAAGTTTCTTTTTATTGGCAGTGCGTGTATAATTTTGAAGATTCTTTGTAAGGCATTCTGTAAAAAATACACAATAAAATATGGTCCAAAGATTTTTAAATTTGGGTGCATGATTTGGTAAACTCTAAGTCAGTCAAATTTTTTAATAAATAAAAAAACATGACAATATTATTTTTTTCTTTTTAAATCATACTTAAATCTGTTTAATAATATAGTGTTTATTGTTAAATTTTATAGTTTACTCTATCAAGTATTTGTTAACCAACATTTTTATTCAAAATCCACCTAATTATAGAGTATTTTGTCACCAACATTTTCATGCAAATTCTACATAATTATAGATTAAGGATACAAACCTCTACTTCTTTTTATTATTATAAATAAATTATATGTTAATCTATTAAAAGTTAGTGTAGGAGGTGGGTGGGCAATTAAATTTTCTTAATGTCTTAAGATTTGTATGGATATCTTAAATGTATTCATTTAAAAGATATTGAATTTTTTTATTTTTTTTTATGAATAGATATTTATATTAACTATAAAATTCTTTTTAAATATTCTATATCACAAAAAAAAGGTGTATGGACCCTTTTTTAGCTTTAGGTTAGTCCCCACTGTCAATCCTTGTATCTTGCTATTGGCCAATTTCAAGCAGGTGCCTAATTTCGTTTAATGCATTTCATCTTCCCTAAATAGAATGATTTTGATGAACATTTCAACTCCACAAGGCATAAAAGGTCACAAATTCTTTATACTTAGGCTTTACATAAATTTGATGTTCAACTAAACATGATTTCTTTATCAAAAAATGTGTTGTTACCTTCAACTTCCTCACAAAGCATTAAAAAAATTGCTAACAAGTCACCTTTGTGGAAATTCAATATCCCTCTAAACTATGTATTAAACTTCAACTTGAATATGGTTTTTCAAGGAATTTTTTTATAACTTCCATGCAAAATATTTAGAGAGCTCACTAGATTGGAGGATTCCCAACATGTACTGTTAAAATAACTTTTGTAAAATCAACTTATTGCTCCACCTTTGTCAAACACATAAAAATATTTAGAGATACACACTAGACCACATTTCAAGGATAGTTATTTATTAGAGTACTATTTGACCCAAAAGCTAATTAAACACTTTGATATGCCATATTATTTTACTCAAAATATCCCTAGTCCATTCCTCATTACATTGTTACTCCTAGACTAGATTGTACTAAGGATTATGTTTCCTAGATCAAATCATGGATGCTATTTCATACCTCTTGAAATTTTAATTTAATTGTTTCCCTACCAAATCTTCTATAATATGATTGTTTCCCATTGAACAATACATCAAAGTTTGCAAATTATATGTCTAGGGCTTGTATTTAAAAGGCAAAACCTAGGCTATTTTAATCAAGAGCATCATTAGGAAGAAATTTATTTGACAACTTGGAGCAACACACTTGAAAGATTTAGCTAGCAATTACTCTATCAAGACATTAGCACTAAATTACATTGTCAACCTATTCTACTATTTTTAACTTAGTTTTGGAGCTTGACTACTAGTAAGGAAGTAAATCTACTATTGAAACAAATCCCAATAGTGCTTATTACCACCACCTAGTTTTCTTCAAAGTATATATACATTAGTGAACCTTGTTTGGAGGTATCTATAATGAAATAACTTGCACAATAGAAGAATTTGATATGAAATATGTTGTAAATACTTGATAATAACTAAGAATAACAACCCACTTTTTTTGTGTCTTAGGAGAGGGGTGAGGGGCAATGGGGGTTCGAATGAACCCCTAGGGGTTCGAGCGAACCTATTCAAGGAGGTTCGCTTGAACCCCCTTTGCTATGCATTTGTTTTGTATTTTTGGCAGCCAAACTTTAAAGGGGTTCACTCAAACACTGGTTCAAGCGAACCCCTAATGGGTTCGATCGAACCAGTAGGTTCGTACGAACCCCCAAAATCACTTTTTTTGCTTTGGAGTCATTTTTTGTGAGTTTCCTTCCTCACTTGAATTGTAAACCACTATTGTGGCTTCACAGCATATTGAGATGTTTGTGCCAACTATTTGGAAGTGTGCGGCAATAAAGAAGTGTATGATAAGGTAAATAGGTCCTATTTATCTCTTGGTGTGTGGTGCATTTTGATTTCTATTATAGAGGTCTTGGGGGATGACATACATGGATATTCCACGTCTCATATTATATGCTTCATCTTGGCCGACAAAGGAGAAACTCTTTGAATCTTGCAGAGGATATAAATAAAGGATCAAGATTATTGAAAGGAGGAGTAAATGTATGATGTATATTTAGAAATTTAACGTGTGAATAAGAAATTCGTAGAAACTATTTTGATATTGAAGCATGGAGAAGATCAATTCAACAATGATGTTGCTACTGAAATAATATATTAACTATGATGACAAAAGTAAGGTATTTTGGTGTTGTAGAGATTGATGGAGTAATTTTACAGAAGTAATATGATATTACAGAGCTTGGAGTAGTCTACTTTTGTGAAAGTAGTATTTGGATCAAATCAATATCTTTGTATAGAGGTCATAGAACCTCATTTTTATAAATATTGTTGTGCTTGAGGGGGTTGTAACTTTCTTTGGTTTGTAGCCCATAAAACCTATTGTAAATCTTGTTTTCATTTGTGAGTTTGGATTTGGACAATAGATCCAAGTAGCTTGCTCACCACAGTTTTTCCCTTGTAGGATTTTCCATGTAAATTTGGTGTTATGGTTGTGTGTTTATGTGTTCTTCTTATGATCATGCTTGAAATGTTGTTGTAAGTGAAGAATTTATTTGTACTAATTCACACCTCTCTCATTACTTCAGTGTTCAACAATTTAATAAACAAAATGTGGTAAGTATCAAATTTGTTCCCTAAACATGATTCATCTTTTACCAGGTATGTTTGGTTTACAATTTGTATAAAGTTGCAGATTTCTATTATTTGGTTGGGTTAGGATGAAATGAAAGATTGAAACTATCAAAAAAAAAATGATTATCAATTAGGGTATAAAAGTTCATTAAAACCCAATATTTTTGATAAAATAATGAAGCTCTAAATGATGCCCTAGAAAGTGATGAATATTTGAAATGAAATGTAGTGCACCTGAGGGTCAAATTATTGTAAACACCCTTTAAACTAAGGTAGCTGAAAGAAAATTTTCATATTTCAACAATCATTTGGAGAAGTATTCGACTTCATTTCATTTCCCATTCAAAATACCACAAATGAACCTTAAGACTAACCAAATCGATAAATGAGAAGTTATAGAGAAAAATTGTTGAATTAAACATCAAAACTAAACTTGTACAATGCACATGTGTTAGGAAAATGAAGGTGTCTCAACCTTTGATTTTTTTGTAGCATTGATTATTTAAATATTTAATGTTGTTATTTTCTCACATTGTCTTGTGAGTTACAACTTGCAGTTTCTATTATAAGGAGGATTCAAGTTGGAAAGTTGCATTTATAGGTGGAGTTTTGCATGAAGGTATTTTCTATTTCCATGTTGAGTTTGCATGGAATGTGAGTGTTTTAGGTGCAATTATTATTTGGCAGGTGCAGGTTTTGCATGTGCAGATTTAGTAACGATTGTCTGGTTGTAGTGTTGCATGCAGTGACAATTGGAAACTTATTTTTATGTGTGTGTAGTGGTTTTGGCACTTTCCATGTTGCATCTTTAGCCTTTGGAAATTGATTTAGAAATGTCTAATTTATTCATTGTAAGCTCTTATATATTGAGCACTTGTGTTTTGGAGTAGTATGATGTTGTGTTGAGATACCATTTTGCTATCAAATTTACTCTAGAATTGTAACACAGACAAACTCTTGTAGAAGCTTGCACTACAAGTGTATTGTAATCATTTGTTTACAGATAATACATTGTTCAAGATTTTGGAGTGTGGGGATTTTTCTCTCGAAAGGGTTTCCCCCACCTATATTTGGTGTTATGTGTTTTATTTTATCTTTGATGTTATTTATGTTATCTGATATGTGCATCTTCTTTATTGTAATTGTATAAGGGTTTGAAACTAAAGAAATTTGCACATTCTCTCCTATGATAGATTAGTGTTAGAAGCTTTTCCACGTTCCTGGCTTCTTGTCAGTTGGTATCAGAGCCTGATCACCTTTGTTTGCTATTGTGGATTAAAGGGTTTTTTGTACCGATCTTATTTGAGTAGGAGACTATTGCAGAATTTTTTTGTTGGCCCTATTGTAGGAAGGAGATAGCTAGCACATTTGGTAGATTTGAGACATAGAAGTTTAACAAAGGCAACTTTGAGTTGTGGAAGCTCAATACGAAAGACGTGATGGTAGACTATGATTTGTGGACAATTATTTCTAGAACTATGCCAACGGGCATGAAACAAGAAGATTGGGATATGATGAATCAAAAGGCTAGGGGTCTAATAAGACTTTGTTTAGTTGATTCAGTACTCCTAGACATTCATGAAAAGAAGACCGTTGCACTTCTTTTGAATAAATTTTCCCAAATTTATCAAGCTAAATCCCTAGAAATAAGTTGTTCCTATGAAAGAAGTGTATTCTCTGAGGAAGGAGGATCTGTCGTAGATCACCTGAACGCATTCAACATGCTAGTTGCCTAGTTGAAATCTATTGGTGTGAAAATGGAGGAGGATCATTGCACGACTTTGTTGTGTTCATTGTCGGATTCATGGGACCACCTTTTCATGGCCATTGGAAGTACCACTACCACCTTTAAGATGGATGAAGTGGTGGCATTATTGTTATTTGAAGAGATGGAAAGAAAAACTTCAAAAATGGCTAAGGAGGCTCTGGTGGTTCGAGGAAGAATGAAATAAAAAGGAATAAAGAACATGAAGCAAGAAAATATAGAATCCAAATCCCATGGGAGATCAAAGTCTCTTGGAAAGACCAACAAAAAATTTTGGAATTGTGGAAAATCTGGTCACTTTCGCAAAGATTGTAAGGAGGAGAAAAAGAAGAAAAATAAGACATTCTCCGATTTTGAATATGATAAATCCTCTTAGGGTGATGCAGATGCCTTTATCGTTGCCTTAGAAACACATAAATCACAAGATGTGTGGTTGATAGACTTTGGTGCTTCTTTCCACATAACTCTAACCTGAATATTGTTGGTCATGTAAGAGTCAAGATAAGATAACTAGATGGTAGAGTGAAGGAGATCAATGGTGTCCATCATATCAATGGTTTGGCATGGGACCTTCTTTTTGTAAGTAATTTGAATGATGCGGGTGTGCAAGTTGTCTTCTCAAATGGAGGATGCAAGATGACAAGAGGAGCTATGGTGCTTTCTAAGGGTGTTTATATGGGCACTCTATTTCAGTTGGATTCATGCACAGTTCAGTGCAATAGTTCTTCTATAGAAAAGAATAAAAGACTTTTGAGTCACTAACGTCATCATTGGAACTAGCAGCAAAGAAGAAAGTTGCATCTACTTTCGATGGTCACGATTTCTAGATACCTAAGAGTGCTCATGCTTTGGAGGTGAAGTTATCTACTTAGAAGACAATGCTTTGACACCAAAGACTTGGTCACATTGGTGAAAAGGGTTTAAGAACCCTACAAAATAAATGCCTTATTGAGGGGCTTGATGATTGTAATCTTGAGTTTGATTTTTGTGAACATTGTGTTTATGGAAAGCAAAATTGTGTTCAGTTTTTATCATAGTTCTCACAAATCTTCTAGGGTTTTGGACTAAATGTACATTGTGATGTTTTTGATCTTGTAAATGTTCCTTCATTACCAAAATCTGTATATTTTTTTCTCTCATAGATGATTATAGTAGGACATTTATTTATTTTCTTGGAATTAAATCTGAAGTCTTTAGTTGGTTTAAGGAGTTTAAGGCCTTGGTAGAAAATCAAACTAGTAGGAAGATTAATTATTTTAGGACTAACAATGGTGTTGAGTTTTGTTCCATAGATTTTGATAAGTTCTATAAAGAACATGGGATTGAAAGGCATAAGACAACTCCATATACCCCTCAACAAAATGGAGTTGCAAAGAGGATGAACAAGAAATTGATGGAGAGGGCTTAGAGTATGCTAAGTGGAGTTGGCCTTGAACAAAAGTTCTGGGCTAAAGTTGTTTTCCACTACATGCTATCTAGTTAACAAATTTCCTATCAACTCTTGTTGAGAAGACACCTATGGAGGTGTGGTTAGGAAAGAAGCCCTCATTGAGACATCTTTGTGTGTTTGGTTGTGAGGCATATGTTCATGTGCCAAGGGAGAAAAGGTCAAAATTGGAAAATAAGGTTGTCAAGTGTATCTCCATTGGTTATGGACTTGGTGTGAAAGGGTACAAGTTTTGGGATCTAGTGGCCAAAAAGGCTCTCTACAGTAGAAGTGTTATCTTCAAATATATGAAACCTTCTTCCAGTATTTTGTAGCCTACAAAAGAACAAAAGAAATAAGATGTGGTTTAGCTTCCTCTTGACCCTAAGAAAGTTGAACCTAAAGCCTAAAATGGACCTAATGATGAGCTAAGGATTGTATAAGAGGCTATGTGTATGAGTGATGCAGATTCTTGGATGAAAGCCATGGATGAGGAGATGGTTGCATCGAAGAAAAATCATACATGGGATTTGGTACCTGTTGTTCCTTTGCACTCACGCCCCTCTTTGCTTGTTTACAAAGTAGGGACCCCCCCCTTTTTTTGACTTTGGGTGTTGTGATTTTCCACCCCTTCTTTTTTCTTCTTTCTTTTTTTATTTGTTTCTTTTATTTTCCTTTTCTCTATTTTCCATTTGGTTTGTGTCATATCAGTCTTGTTGGTCAGAAAGAATGAAATGTTGAATCAAATGACAACATTGTCAGGAGATAATGCCACTAACCCACTTTAGCACGCCATAAATGAGTTAATTGAAGAGGGTTTTAACTAAACTTCATTCATTCATTTAGAAAACACTAGTTTTTTTTCATAAGCTCTCTATAACTATTTTCCATTGTTCTTGAGGAAGATTGTCCTATGATTTCACGTGTGTGGGTTGTCAACTAGTTTTTGTTCTTAATGTGTTTATATTGTCTCCTATTTGCTTGTTTGCTCATGTGTTGCATTCTCTTGGCTCAACTCATTCTTCTTTCTCTTTCTTCCTCCTAGGTGTCACTCATATTGTTCAATTGGGTTAATTTCTTAGCCTTTAAACTTGTAAATTTCTTTACTTAATTGGCTTACTTGGCATGAGTGTATATTTAGAGTTTTTGGGTTTGTTGGTTTGTAGCTTGGTGTCATTTTTTGTTCTTGTTGGCTTTGGTTTCAGTTTTGGTATTTTTGCTTCTTGGTTCTCGGTTTGGTTTTGGCATTCTTCTATTTGTTTCTTTTCTATTTATGTTTCCCTATTTCCTTGGTTTTTTCTCCCACCATTTCTTTCGACTCTTTTGTTTGCCAGATCGTGTATCTTGTTGGCACATCAATTAATAATGTTTGTGACGTCATTGTTGGGCATTGCACCTTGGTATTTTATTATGACATTCTCTTGGTCATTTTAGTCATTTAAGTTTTGGTCTTTATCATGCATCAGACTTCACAAAGTTCGTTTGTCGCTTTCTCAAAATATTTGCAAGGGGTAAGGGGAAATCGTGATCCCCAACCAACAACCTTACCTTTTACTTAGTTGATTTGATGGAAGACTTTCAAACATTATACTTCATAGATCCTCCTTGCCTCTTTCTTATAGAGGTGCAAAGGGTATTGAGGATCCCTGACCTCTGATCCCTGATTGTGGTGCATAACATTACACTTAGTAAAAATCTTGATCTTCATTTTATTGTTTCAGATATCGAACATTGAGGACTGTATCATTTGTTTGTTTCCTTATATAGGTAGGAGTTATGACAAACCCCTAACCTTTGATATCCACCAACATGAAGGGTTTTTTCATCATGGTAAAGTTGCCAAGAGATTCTTCATTAAAAACCTTTCAAAATGAATCAAGTTAGATAAATGAATGAGAATCAGGCCTCAAATGTTGGGATTTTTTTTAATTAATACCTAAGTGAAACATGAAAGTGAAAAGACAAAACCCCGCAATGTGATCTTTGAATTCCTTTTAGACTTTGTGAGTCGAGAGTACCCTTTACACATTACTGATAACAACAAGGTATCGCCTAAAGGAGATCCCCTATCCTTGATACCCGATCGAATACAAATAATTCTTGAGAGATCTTTTTTCTAAAAAGTACAGAATACATGTCTACCCCGATTATACTTAATAAGAACACTTAGCCAAAATTGTCTCCCTTTGTGTCACCCTTTGTACATCAGGTATCGTTAATACCTCTTACCTATTGCTAATAGAGGTGCAAAGTGTAAGGGTCATCCCCGACTCTCGACATCTGGGATTGCTTGCTTTTGGTTGTAAAAATAGAAGCAACTTTTGTGTTCAAAAGTTAAGGTTGAAAACATATAAGTGAGGTTGATTAATAGTTGTAATGGCAAGGATTAAATCGCTAGGTGCAAGACCCTCGGAGGTAGCCGTGGAGAAAGATAAGGGAAAGAAGTCCGCCAAAGCACCTCAAGGAAAAGAGGATAAGAATCAAATGAAGTACAAGTTCCAAGGGGAACCCCTCAATTCCAAGGTCACCTCAGCTTGGAAGGAGATTTTGGATACCAATCTCAGACATATAGATATTGATGAATTCAAGCAAAGGGTTTGGATCAACCCCAAAAAAGAAAATGCAAGAAAGATAAAAAATAGAGGGTTGGCCAAGGCTGCCAGTTTTCTACTTTCCCTCGTTGCTCCCGAGCTTGGCATGGCTTGCAGGGAGGCATATCAGCCAGATTCTAGAACAATAGTAGATAGAGATGGGAATGTTTTGACTAACTTGTCTAACAAGTCAATAGGGAAGACTTTTCATATCCCTACCTTCAATTAAATGGAAGAAGCATCCACAGAATATGGGAAGCAAATGTGGGATGAGGACCCTCTCAAATGCAAAAAGGTCATCAATCAATATTGGTTAAAAGAAAAGAGGGGCAGTGCAACTAAAGTACCCCAGGAGCTCTTTCGCAACAACTTCTACGAGGATTACCATGATTTGGTAACCCTATTAAGCTATGTCATGGGCCTTCCAACTGCAACCTTCTTTCAGGAGTGGATGATGTACTTCATTGAAGAGATCCTCCGAGGCAAAGCTAAATTCTATTGGGCAGGAATGATCAATAATTGCTTGCATGAGCAATTTGTGGCTATGAAGAAGACTTCACGATTCTACATGACTTCATACTTGGTTTATTTACTGGCTGACCAGATGAAATACAGGGGCTTGTTTAGGGCTCTAGATACAAATCCAAGCAAGGAATTAAAGGTTTATGATAGGTACCCTCAACTTCAATACATGAATTTCAAAAGGGATTATTCCATATTCAATGACGCTTTTATAGGTCATATTATCAGTTTGCTTGGGGGTGATTTTGAAAGAAGGGTCTCCCATAGTGCTAATGCGTTCCTTCAATAGATTTCCTTCTTGTTCATTCAATTTCAAAAGTTCACATACATATGAGCCAAAGGTTTCTCAGAGAAACCATACAAGTTGCCCCGGTATCCAAATGACCAGATAATATTGCTAGAGCTCTCTCGACAATTGCAACGTGCACATGCCCTCCTAAGCAAAAAAAATAAGACATGGATTCCCTATCCCCTCTCCCTCAAACAAGGGATGTATGAAATCCACACATCCCAATCCACAGACCATTCAGACAAGGAACTCATGGAATACCACTTGGAGTTATATACTACCCGGTCGCGGATGGACCCCTATAGAAAAATTAGAAAGATGGCCATGGCTGAGCATGCCCTTGTGCATGATGTTGAGGAATTTTGGGCCAACTGCAGGGATGATAAAGAAGTGCGAATGAGGCACTATATGCGCATGATAGCGTACTTTGTAAAGAGGGTCAAATTGTTCCCTATGTCGGATCAAGTGGTGGAGGATGAAAATACGGTGATTGATCCTCAGTACGATGTAGTTGCAAATATCCCATTGTTGTTAATTGATTGGAATGAAGAAGAGGTCAATGACCTCAATATCCTGATGAAGCCATTGAGGCAAGAACTAAAGAATGGGTTGACGCACAAATTGCCAAATTGAAGCTATAGGGAGTTTCCCTAACTTATGATGAGCTTGAGAATGAGCCGACAAGCCAAACGAACAATGGAATAGTTGTTGCCCAATTGGGAGAAACTTCAAAATCCCCTCTAGCCACCAGGTCACGGAAGAGAAAAGAAACAGCTAAAATTCAGCCCAAGCCCAAAGTGTATGCAAGAAAGGCTTCGGAAGGTGAACCTTCCAAGAAATTGAAGAAATCAACAGTTTCATGGAAATGCCTACCATCCAGGAGGACCCACTCCATGAGGGAGAATAACTAGAGGCCGAGCAACCAAAGCCCCCGCCTGCTGCCTCTACTCTCGTAGTCACCACTGCTACCATTGCTACCACTGTTGCCCCTCTACCTACCTCCCTGGAGATGGTTGCCACTTCTCCACCCGCAGTGGATGTCTTGGTCCACCTTGCTACCACCCCACCCACTGTGTAAGTCATGATTATAGACCCTTCTTTTACCACTACCTCTTTGCTCTCCTCTTCCTCCATGTCTCCATCGTCATCCCTTCCATTGGCTATAACAACAATGCCAATGCCTGCTCTCTCGCTCCTAGAGGCCTTCGCTCGCCACATGCAAAATATTCCAATGGAGCTATTTGGGGTATTAATGGACCCAACCATATGAGTTGCCTTGGCGCAGTTTGTTGCAAATCTCCCCACTCCTCCTCCTCCAACTAAGCCACCAGAGATGAAAGAAATAATGGAAATATCAGAAGAGTTGGAGTGGCAAGAAAGAGAGGCAATAAAAGAAATGGAAGAGGAAGCAGATGATTACCATGACCACCCTAAGTATCAACATTTGACAATTGATGAAGTGGTACGAGAGGGAGAAGAAACACAGTCCTTTGAGGAAGACACTAAGGAGTCAGGTACAAATTACATTGTGGAAACATTTGATCCCAAGCTCGAAGAGGAGTTGGCTCAACAACTCAAAAACGTAGGAGAGGAGGTAGAGAGGTAGCCTTCTGACGAGGAGAAGAACACTGAAGAGGAAATGGAGGAAGACACTAGGCCTCCAACTAGGGAACAAAATAAGAGCCCCGAGCATGATAAGAAGATACCTCCATCAGAAGAGTATGAAGAAAGCCTAAAGCATGATGAAGAGGTGTTGCCTCAGCATGAGGAAAAGAAAGAACAAGAAGAGGACAAGCTTGAGGAAGAGGCTGAAACTAGGAAGAGCCTCGAAAGGGAACATCATGAAGAACACGGGCATGACCATAAAGAAGAAGAGAAGGCTTCTAAAAGGGAGGAAAACCCCAAGGAACATGCAGCCGCTGAGTCCCCAAAAAAGGAAACCATTTTCATTCAAGATTATGATGAAGAAGAAGGAGAAAAGACAGAATAGGAGGCTTTGGGCGACCAAGAAATTGAAATCCATCATGCCCATGAAGAAGAAGGTGATCGTGAATCACCAAAAGGATAATCTCAGATGCTTGAATGGCTTGAGAAGTAGCTAGAAAAGAAAACACCGATCCCAAAGGATCTGAGGGCAAGGCTTGAGGCAATCTTGGCTCGAGCTCAAATAAGAATAAAGAAAGAAAAAATGCCAAAGGTCATATTTCAGTTGACGATGGATGTATCTGGATCTAGAACTGTGTAAATAGCCACTCCAGTTGTGGGAGAGTAATGGGTAAGCTTCAATGTCTCCATCCTCGATTTGGGAATGGTGACAAGAGAGCAAATGATTGACAATCTCCAAGGATATGTTGCCACCATTATGCACCAAATGCACAAAGATAAGATTTCCAGGGAGGAGTTGAAAGCACAGGTGGCTAGCTTGATAGCATACATCCAATAATGGTCATCAGTTGAAGACCTTCCAACCACATCCTCGGTGCCACCACAATTACTGCCCAAGGATCACATTGATAAGCTTGAGAAGAGGAAGAATTGGACGAAGGCCACAAAGGATTGGTTCTAGTAGGTCCTCTACAACGGAAATATGGGCATAGGTCATGCTATTAGAACAACAAACAAGTTCCTAGAAGTGAAAAAGATACTTGAGGGAATAAGGAAGTTTTGCACTGACTTCCCTGAGCTATACAGGATTGTGTATCCCAAGCTTGAGGCTATTCTCAAGATACTAGATAAATCATGGGGGAAGGAGCTTGCCTTGGTAAAATATGACCACTGGTTTGTGGAAACATGGGAGTTGGGCTTAGATCACTGAAAGGAAGTGTTGGAACGAGTGCTTCATGAGGCAGAAATTGAAATTGATTGGGTCAAGGAAATCAGGACAACTTGTGAAGAATATTTGAAAATGATGAAAGATCTTGATGTGCCCGCCAGTGAGCTAGACCCAGAGAAATTGAAGTTGTACTTCCATAAGAAGATGGAAAATGAGATCGTGAATGCGCTAACGCCAAATTTCTTGAGATTTGTTGCATGAGCCTTCGCTCAATCTAGGAAAGTAATAAAGAATACGCAAAAAAGTGATAGAGACTAGGACAAGATTATGAGCAAGTCCAAGGGATTGAATTTCTAGTTGATTCAATTAGATATATTGGAATGGAACAAGCTCTAGGTGTTGATCATAAAGTTTGAGGAATATGCCACTGTGAAGAAAAGTGAAGGCAATCTTGTGATCGGTGATGAGTTCCTCACCAAGTAGCTACTACAAAAGGAAATCAACAAAAGAATAAAAGAGCTATAGTGCTACTCACTAGAGGACAAAATAGGCTACATAACAAATCTATGTAATTTTAAATTGTAATATATTTGGGGGTAGGTGAAACCCTAATTTGTAGTGAATCTTGGCCACACAATGCAAATCAATCTTGGCCATTCATTTTTCTTTTTGGACACTATAAATAGGGGGGTCTCCTCTCATTTTCAAGAGAGAGTTGAGTTGTAAAGACATGTTGCTAGAATTTTAATAGAAGCTGATTGATTTGGTGGATTCTTGAGTTCCAACTTCATGTTGCATGATTCTTCTTCTCATAGTTAGCTAATTTGAGTAGATTTACTTTGTTGTTCTTTATGTTTTTAGCTTGTTTTAGTAGATTAGTTAATGTTGTTCATTGGTATTGAAGAATTTTGTTGTGTGTTAGCAACCTTCCTTGTCCATACTTTTTGTTGTTTATTGATGGTAAATGGTTGTGTAAAGTTAGTCCGGCCATAAATCAAAAGCTGCACTAAATTTCCATCTTTTATTCATGCTTATGGTGAATGAATGGTTGAATATCTGCAATCCTTAGAAGCATGTACTAATTTCATGAGACTGTGAAGTAATCTAGTTAAGTGGAATTTAATTTTGGGAAGGCTGTCTGCAACAAGGTCTTCCATTGTCACTATTCATTGCTAGTTTCAAGTCTAGGAACTTTCTCTCTTCCCTTCCCCCTTTTTCTTTTTCTTATAGTGACTTTGACAAGGTTCATTGCACATTGTAAAGCCAAATCTGAAGTTAAAATAGGAGTTTTAGACTGTTGTTTAAACCTACAACAATTGTGCAATCACTTTCCCATCTTAAGAACTCCATTAGAAGATCTAATTCTTCTCTAACTTAACTTTGTAAGTCTGCGCTGTGATTACCAGCAAAATCACATCAAAATAATTGAGACATTCCAAGCAAGTCATGACCTGACACTCGAGAGACCTTAGGGTGATTTTCAACAACTTGTTATTGGACATTACCTTTCAAGAGAGGTAGTGCAACTACGCACTACCTGTGTTGAGAAAGTGCTAAAACACCCATCAACAGTATGTATGCTCAAAACTAGCTCACATTTTTCTACCAGGGTTTTTGCTATCATTCTCCCTACTTGTGCAAAATGGGGCCTTTGGAACAGGGTATGGATATCCACCAAAGCACAATGGATAGAGGTATTTTTCAGATGTAGTTATAACTACCCTGGTAGACATATATGAAAAATGTGGAAGCATAGACAAGGCACACAATTTTTTTTACAAGATGCCTCTAAGAGATGTGGCCAACTGCATCTATGTGTAAGTTTTACTTCACAAATTTTGTTGTGCTTTTTCTAGAATCTACAAATGCATCAGAGATCATTTTTTTGTGGGGGATTATATCAAATAGTTTTGAGCACCCGATCTTTTCTTCCAAACTTGATATAATAGTCAAAAACTCGTCATGCATATCCTCTAATCATTGCATTCCTTGACATCACATTTTAAGGGCACTTTTGTCAAACAGTTCACACACCTTGTCTACACCTTCATGCCGTGATTTTAAAAGTGCAAGAGCCAGTATAATGGCGTAGCTATGCTGAAATATGTTGTATAGTGTAAAAAATTCAGGAAGAATGAAAGTAATAAGTTTAACATATGAATATGGTCTGCCTGATTTGCCCACAAGAAGAAGTTACTTGTTGAATATCTGGTTTAAGACTTTTAGTTAGGAATCCAGAAATACCAGGAAAGCAAGTATCTTTCAATTTGGTGTTTTGGTTACTAGGAAAGCAAGTTCCTTGTTGAAGATCCAAGTTTGGGATTTTAGTAATAAACTTATGCACAATTAAGAAGAATGGAAATTTGGCTTGGTTTTGTGTTTGATTTACAAATAGTCGGGCTTTCAAGAAAATGACTAAAGCTAATTAGTGAGATGTTCTTTGGCTATAGGAGTTACTATGTTTAACTCTTTCAGCTTCTTTGACGTTCCTTAGCCCATCCTCATGCAACAACATATCAATTTTTTGCTCCAAACATTCAACATTTCAGGTGAGTTTTTTCTGTGTTTTCCTATACATGGTTGCTTTGGGTGAAAGAGGTCACAGACATTGTTTAGAAGCATTTGGTACAGAGTAATTTCATGAGGGAAACCCAACAAAGAGGAAGTATAAGAGTTCATTCTTCAATTGATGGTATTTCGATATATACATTGGCTCAATTTAAGTTGATTATGGGCTTGTGTACATTCAAGAAAATGTTGGGTGAGGTTTGGGTTTTGGCATTCCAACTATAGCCATATGAATAGAATTCTTTGTTTTCTTGTGTGGGACAAGAATGTACTAGTATAAACTACCTTCTTCCAATTTGGTAACTTGAATTGCTCAAGTCTTTGTTCCAGTGATTCACAAGTGGAATGTCTCTATGAGTATTCCTTCTCATGGAGAACAAAAAATGTAAGTAACTCAAGAATTTTGCAAGGGTGAAACAATAAAGCTTATGCCCACAAATCAATTCAGGTAATCCTCTTTCCATATGTTTGTATGCATGTAATTATACTATTGTGTGATCTGAAACAACAAATAAAAAACACAGAGTTGAATTCAAAAGTTGTCTTATCAATACTACTATGTGTCAAACTGAAAGAATTACAAATAGCCCTAGTTTTGTTTATTTTTATGATAAAAATTTATGCTTTTTAAAATGGAATTGACAAAATCAAGTAAAATAATTATCTGCTTTTTTGTAGGCTTCTTGACAAAGCAACAGTTGCAATTGGTTTAGACTATGAACCTAAAACAAATATTTTTTGGAGGCTATGCACTGTCACATGGCTTGTTTGATGTATGGGATAGTTTTTCAACAACCTTAAATATTTTCACAAAACAGGGTGCCACAATGAATAGGAGTATCGGTGGAAATATTGAAGTTCCTACAACAACCTTGCAAATCTTTATTAGCCTGACTATTCTTGTGTTGGTACCAATGTATGATCGAATATTTGTGCCACTTACTAGAAATATTACTGGAAATGAGAGTGGTATAACATTGCTTCTGAGGATAAGTGTTGGTATATTCTTTTTTGTTATTGCCATGGTCATTGTAGCATTGATAGACATGACCCATGCAACAATTCCCTTCGGAATTTTTTGGATGCTTCCACAATATATTATGTTTGGCATATTTGAAATGTTTGCAATCATAGGCTTGCAAGAGTACCTTAATGATCAAATGCCTGACGCAATAAGAAGCTTTGGAATTGCTCTTTATTTGATTGTATTTGGAGTTGGTAGTTTGTTTTAGCAGTATTCTTATTTCCCTTATTGAGAAAGTGAGTAGCACAGGGAATAAACATAACTGGTTTATGGTTAACCTAAACAAAGCACATTTGGACTACTACTACTAGCTTTTAGCTACATTGCATGCACTATTTCTATGCATCTATCTTTCTTTTTCCAGTTGCTTTATTTATAAGAAAGTAGAGAGCAACAATGAAGAGATATCCTGATCATCAAGCACCTTGCCTTGTGTAATTCTATGATGACCTTATCAACCCAGAATATTGTAGTATATATGTGTCAATCTATTTCTTTGGAACATGAAGTCACTATGATTTAGAATATCAAGACTTAATTTCCTTCTATTTCAAATTCTAACTATAGGAACTTGAAGAGTAGTTGTATTTTATGAAGCCAAAAATAGAAGCATAGAAATTCACACTAATGCAACATCAAGTTATGCAAAAAAATCCTTGAATCAATTTTCATAAATAATTGGAACAATACTTAAGGTTTAAGTTAGTGGTCATTGAAAGTAAAATATATTATGCAAGGGTAAGATCTGTTGACTTGTTAATCATCAAAGTTAACACATTTGTAAATATTCTAAAATATCTCTATTTAGATAATTATGTGGAAATTAAACTACTCTTCTACCAATGAAATACAACACTTACATTATTCTACAACACATTCATTTTGTCGATGAATTTGTAGCAATCTGCCACATTCTGTGAAGAAAAGAGAACCAAATTGTTTTAAAGTGTCAAATACCATTTGATTGGAAATATTATTTCTCTTTATAAAATATTTTGTGTATGGTTAGGCATTCAAGATGTCTTTTGTAATATGGTATAACTGTTGACCATGTGTATTGCTGATGCAAATTTGAATACAAAAGCCTGTGAGGGGATTGTGTGTGACATCTAGATGATGTTGATTATACTTGGACCGAAGAATTTGACTACATGGTAAGTCACAGTTTCCTTTCTCCAAGAAAATGGATGTTTGGGCTAATGCATAATAGATTGGAATAGGTGTCATTTATTTGCAAACTTGGTATATAAAGAATTTTGTTTTTAACATTTTTATTCTAAGTTGGTAAATTATGGAGTAATAAGGTTATCTTTGGGAGTAATAAGGGTGTAATTGATGTTATAAGGTGTTCATCAAGTTGTTTATTTTTCTATTTACAATCATGTCCACTTTATACACTGATGGCAAATTGTCTTTACAAATTTATGTAAGCACAATAAATGAGGTAGGATTAATATCTGAATGTTGTAGACAATATAAACCTTTATTCATGCAATTTTGTAACCAATACATATTATTGAGAAAAAAACTTAATAGATTACAAGATCAATTAGGAAACACACAACATAAAGATGCTAAATAGAATTTACTTTCTTTTAACATTTCAACAAAGCAAGCATAATGTTTTTCTATAAGATGAGTCTATATTTCATGGCTAGGTTTAATTATAACTAAATAAATGGATGATTTCTTATATTATTCAAGAAGGGGGTGGTAAATGGTTGGTTATGGTCAATTGAAAAAGGTCAAGAAGGCATATAAAGGAGACTAATGTGGGATGTTGAAGGAATAAAAATAATGTTAAGAAGGCATATAAAGGAGACTCTACCTTTAGATATAATGAATTTCTAAGATGCCAATAACTTAGATTAGTGATCAAAACTTGTTTCCTAGCTTTTTCCTAAAATTTTGTAATTTGTAGCAAAAGAGTAGTGGATTTATAGTCCTTGGTGGATGTCGCTTGTGTCAGTCAATGCAATAGTGTTGCAAGCAACCATGAAGATGAGAAACAACTAAGAGTCTAAGATGAAGGCCTAGAGACCATCAACTTCTATTTTTGTCTGCTAGAATCTCTCAATCTAGAATTGGATAAATTGCTTCAACAAGGGTTACATGAGTACTTCTTGTTTGATGTGCAATGATAAGAAAAGAAGATCCATGCCAAGATCGAGGAAGGATATAAAAAGGATATGATGTAAATTATGAGCACAAGGTATACCAACCACACAATTTTATGTGTCTCACTACACAAGCATACAAAGCTCATGTCCAATATTCTCTTCATCGATGAAAGGGAGTGTACATATCAAAAAAATTACTAACAAATACTTTTTTGTGGAATAAATATTTTTTTTGTGTGGTGTCATCATATGAACACCAAAGTTTCTCCTTTTGAATTCCCAACTCCTCAAAGGGCCCAACTATGCAATGTGGAAGATAAATATGCATACAATTCTCAAATAAAATTCGTTAAAATATAATAGAAGAGATAAAGACGGAGGTAGAAAAATTAGAGAGATATAGACAAAGAAATATAGAGGTAGAGAGATAAAGAGGAATAAAGATATAGATGGAGACATCAAAGCTTCATGGAAGGGGGAATTTTTTTTTCAGGATAGTTGGAAATGATCTAGTAGAGAATGGCATATGTCCTTTGGGAGTTATGCTCAAGGTAGCATGGCGTTTGATATAGAGAGACAATAGAGAGAGAAATACATAAAAGAGAGGGAGATAGGGACAAAATATAGAGAGAGAAAAACATAAAATGGAGAGGGAGATAGAGATGATATAGAGAGGTGGATAGAGAAAAAATAAATTGAACTCCTATAATAACTTAACTATAACAAATATATAATTTTATTTAATGAAAAATTTATTTAAAATATATATTTCTCTACCTCTATCTCCCTATCTGTCGCTCTATCTCTATCTCATTATCTCTTCATCTCTCTACCCCTATATCTCTCCATTTGTCTACCTCAATCTATATATCACTTCCTCTCTCATCTTTATATTTCACTCTTCTCTCCTACTTTACCGATCTTTAATCGACGATCCATGACTCTTTCCATCCTTTACTTTTCCCCGATTCTCTATCTATCTTTATTTTAATCTTCTGCCTCGATCTTCTTTTGTTTTCCATTCTATTTTAATTATTTTCCTCATTTAGAGGCTTTTTCCAATCATGTTTGGATCCTTTAAGCCGACCAGAATTTATTTGAAGCTATCACTTCTCCATTAAGACCTTGTTAAATAAATAAAGTCATTTGCTAACTAACTCACCAATTGACCACATGTACTGCACATATGTCTTCAAAAAATACATCAAATTTTTCTCTAATTATCTTTCATACCTTTTTGGCGTACCCATTGCACACCAAGGTGCAATTGCTAGTAATATTAGCAATACATTGTATTAATAGATCAAGTTATGACAAACACCTACCGGCATCTCTGCTAGTACTAATCTTACTCTGCTCCCCAGTAAATATCTTTTCGACAATTATAGACGTACATGGAAAATGCAAAGTTCTGTCTGCGCCTAAACCATGGAGGACACCAAGTTTCCGAATGGAAAAGAGGTGTATGGCTCTGTGGCCAAACATTACGCAGAGTTCAGGCCCCGCTATCCCTCTCACCTTTTCTCCTTCCTTTCTTCCCTCACTCCACACCATGATCTCGTCTGGGATGTCGGCACAGGCAACGGCCAAGCCGCCGTTGAGGTAAGTTATTAAACATATCTCTATCACACTTCTTCTTCTTATCACAGACTGTTCTCTGATGAATGTTCTCTGTTTTAAAGCAGTTATCAAAATACTACAAGAAAGTGGTGGCCACTGACACAAGTGAGCAGCAGATACAACACGCAGAGCACCACCCCAACATAACCTACGCCGTGACGGCGCCGTCAATGACTGACCAACAACTGCACTCCATCGTCGGCCCTGATTCCTCCGTCGACCTCGTCACCGTCGCCACGGCCGTCCACTGGTTTGATTTGGATGAATTTTACCCGCAGGTAAAGCGAGTGTTGAAGAAGCCCGGCGGCGTGATTGCCATTTGGGCGTACTGGAATCTCAGCGTCGATCCAACAGTGGACGCCGTTTACGAGCGGTTTTTTCGCAAAATGTATCCGTTAACCCATCCGGCTGTGAAAGTGGTGCTCGAGGACTATGAGACACTGCCGTTTCCGTTCGCACAAGTGCAGTCAATAAAAATGGAGATTGAAGAGCAGAGGACGTTTGATCAGTATTTGGGATATTTCAGAACGTGGTCTGGCATGGCGGGTAGGGAAGAAATCTTGAAGGAGTTTAGCGCAGAATTTGGGGCGGTGTGGGGAGCTCCGCCTCATGTGACCAAGACTGTAAAGTTTCCGCTCTGCTTTAAGGTTGGTAAGGTTTGTTAGACGGTGGATGATCCACAAGAAACCTGTGAGCTTTGCTCGTGCCGTTAATATTAATATGTTTCTTAAGTATCTCGTTACATGTTAATCCTATGATTTAGTGATATCCCTTTGGGTACTGTCAGGCTTTAAATATGAAAGTGACAGTCACGTGTTTGTCTATGAATTTTTTTCCATGAAATTAAATCCTGATGAAGGGCGGTACAAGTTTCTTTTCAATTTTGACAGACTGTGGCAGTGGGTATATAATTTGGAGGACTCTTTAGTAAGTTATTCAGTCAAGAATAAGTGGAGGACTCTTTAGTAAGTTATTCAGTCAAGAATAAGTGACATAGTAGTATGATTTTTTTAATTTTAGCTGGGTGAATGATTTCGTAAGTTCTTTGTAAGTCGGGTATAAATCAAAAATAATATGATAATAATTTATTTATTTATTTTTGTTTGTCATATTTAAACCCATCTAATAATCTAGTGTTTATCATTAAATCACATCATTTAGGTTGTTAAGTATTTTGTCGTCAATATTTTTGTTCAAATTCACACACTTGTAGATTAATGACACACAATTTGTACTTATTTTTTTAATATTATAAATAAATTATGTCATTACTAAAAATTATGGTAGGAGGTGGGTAATTAAAATTTTCCTAATGTCATGAGACTCAAATGAATTTACTTTCAAGAGGTTGAGATTTTTTTATGAATACATATTCATATTAGTTATAAAAGTCTTTTTAAATGTTCTATATCACAATAATTTTAAATGTTCTATATCACAAAAAGAAGGGTAAAGAAAATTGCATCCTGAAGTCTATGCAAGATGGAGCCTTAAACATTAAATTCAAAGAGAAAAATAAAGCTATTAAGTAACGAGAGCTAAGGCCCACATAGAAGGATATAGGCCATGATCATCTAGTTTTCACATGTTTGGGTTATCTTGATAATCAAGAATTGACTCCTAACTATTAAGAGCACTTTGAGAATGATCCTCATTACTTTACACTTTCTTAGGAGGTTGACTAGTAGCAACTTTGGTAGGAGAAATAGCTAGGAAAGATAAGGGAATTTGAGATTGTCGAGCCATCTAGGGGCTCCTCTAATGTGATGTTGATGGGATGATTGAGAACAACCATGAGATCTGCACTAAGAAGCATGAGAATCATCAACACCTCAAGTATTTTGACTTCTGCCATGTTGACACCCTTGTGGCAAGGATTCATCCCTATGGGAGTGAGGAGGGGAGGTTGGTGGAACTTTGGCAACCATACAAATTGCATTACACCAATGACCAAGAAGCACTTTGAGGCAAGCTGCTCCAAATGCACCTTTACTACATTGCACTTGTATCTATATTAACACATTGGAACATATCATAGATTTAGAATACATGGAGAAATTATTGTTAACAATACTTTCAAAAAAATGGTAGAATTCATATATTTCCAAATGCGAAATAAGAATTTCATTCTAAAAGAATACCATATCTTAGTGAATATTCTCACTTAATCTCCTAAAAGAATCACATGCCAAGAAAAAGGCCCAGGTCTAAAGGGCTTGGAAAAGTCATGGATCCAATTCCAACCCACTTGAGTTATGTAGAAGACATAAAAGGTGTTTCAAAATTTCTTGGTGCTCACAAAAAGGGCAACAAGGATAAAAAAGTCCTAAATGAATATGTGGAACCAATTAAAATATATTGATATAAAATACACAAGACAAAATGAGTAAACATTAGTTCAATGATAACAAGCCAAATAGTTTGAAATATACACTACCATATGCCAACTAAAGATTGGAGTACCCATTTTTCATTAAGTCTATGCACCATGTGCAAATGAGATGAAAGAAAAGCATAACCTTTATGAGGCTTATAATTACAAAATGATGTATGAGGATAGTATTTCTAATATTTCCACCATGGCTTAAAATATATAACCCTAATTTTGTGTAGCATTTTGACAAGAATGAAATTAACATCAATCTGAAAGGACTTAAAATCTAGTTGATGAGTATATCTAGTTGACTTTTTCTTCAAGCCAAGAAAAAAGATTCCTAATGGTTCTTGAAAAAAAATGTAGTAGCATCTTAATACCTTCATTAGAAATTTCATAACATGAAGCCAAGAAACTTCAGAAAGAGGGTTATCAAGTGGCAATAAATCTCAAGGGACTGCCAAAGAGACCATTGATTAATGGATAATTTAGTCCTTTGTCATTCCACATAAGCTATAGCTTAATAACTTCCTAGACTTTTGGTATACTTTTAATGACAAAAGTACCTTGGATTTGAACAAGTGCCTATATAATGAGAATAGAAATAAGACCAAGGTTTCAAGCAAGCCTTTATGCCCATGAGGCATACTAGTAGAAATACAATGGTGAAGTAGAAATTTCCAAGATTCATCACCCTCTAGGGCTTTGATTATTTATTTAGCACATAAGGTTGTAAACTTTCAATGCATGACCAAACACTCTAGAACCATGAGAGGCAACATAATTCCCAAGCAACTCTATGAAAGACTTTACCTTATTTTGAAGAAGCACATAAGAAATTTCTAAGTTTTCTATTTTTTGATAAAATGCTTTTGAAGGAACCCACCTTGAGGAATAATACACATGGGTAGTTACTGGCACTTTAGAGCAAGCCTAATGTACTTGCAATAGAGAGGCTTAGTAATCCAATAATATTTTTTTTTCTACTCAATTGATAATAGATTGCTATAAGGTAGAGGAAGATGCCTAAAAGGCTAAGGGGATGCATAGGAATCTTAATACCTCATCATGATAGATTCATTTTAAACCAAAAGAATTAATCCATGTTAATTGTAATGTCCTATTTTCAATTAATTTAAGTTGGTGGACCAAAATCCCATTTCCTATTTTTGATAAGCTAAGCTAATTCCTAAGTGTTCTTCATTGTCATTCTCATATGCTTGTTAATGTGTTAGAAGTTGCCAAGGTATCAAAAGGTAAATGCAAGGGTCTCCTATTCAAAATTATGCATGTGTGCTTGTAGCTATTGGAATTTCAATGTTTTCCTTCCCAACATACATTTCCTCCAAACCTTGATTTTTTCCCTTTCCTTTGTCAAAGTTCCAAGATTTTCCTTACTTGCATGATTTCCTTCAAACCCCAACTCCTCGACCCTTTGCACTAAGTTACCTAAATCAAAGTCAAAGTTTCACCCATCCCTTTATTTGAGTACCTCCTCCTTGGTATCTTTGATCCCCAGCTTCTGACATTTCCTTAAATTTTTTATTAATGTTGGAGATGTGGAGATACTCTTACATGTTTATTTTAATCATGAAGCATGGCTTAATCCTCCTCAATAGTGGCATGGGTTATGAGTTATCCACTACCCTCGATCCCTGCAACTCCAAAACTCTTGTGTGTTACATTGTTCACTCCCACCTACCTTTCTACATGACCCAAGATGCCACTAATGACCCTATTTGGCCTTACAAATATAAAAATGGATTATCACACACATAAATCATTATTTATTCCAAAGACATGGATTCACACACACTTCTAATGATAGAAGATTAAGGTGCCACATTGTAATTAGTGTGATAGTTGAAGTTTAGTTGCCATTTTAATTAATTTCACTAACTCTTATCCATCTTGCATACTCAAATCAAAAGATGCCATTAATACTAAAAAAAAAACAATCATGAAGAAAATAAATCCCTCACACCTCCAAGTACCTCTACACATCTTGAAGTGGCAATTTATGCACGAGGACATTAATTCTAATGACATCAAAGGCATAGGTGACCTATGTGATGAAAAATGACCATGGATATTTTCCTTGGGTTGTTTGCATGTACTAAATGAGATATATTGTTATATTTTCATTATTCAAAGGGAACTATGGATTCCACACAAAAAAATCTTGCCAAATTTTTTTCTACACTTGTGTTCAAGCAATTAGATTTGAGAACAAAACCCTTGGATTTGTTAGAGATCATGGGGAAGAAAAACCTTTGGTTCTTTATGATAATCTTACTTAGAATTTATGAAGGATCTTTCATGGTGGAAAATCTTAGCTTCAAGTTTGTATGATTTGGGGTTGTTGTGGATTCAAGTAGTGTTGTTGCTATTGTAACTATTGTTGTAGTATATTTTGATCTATATTTTTAGACTTCATTAAAAATAAGAAAATTTCTAAAATTTATCTTTATATGCTCGCTCCATTTGTTAAGTTTGGGTTGTAAATATAATCAATAAATGTTGAAGAAAGCTTTGCGTTTTTGCAAGATCATGTTAAAATACTTAAATCTAAAAAAAAATCTTCTAAATTTTTTAGCTAGGTCATTATAGTGGTATCAAAGCCAATATTCTTGCCATCTTGTGAATCATGGGATTATTATGTATTATTTCCAGTTTCAATATATATGAAACTCTATGTATAGAGATTCAAAGATAATTTAATTTTCTACACTTCAAGGAATTAATGAGATCATCATTAGAAGAAACTAGTAAATGGTTTACAAAATACTAGAATCTATTGGGTAAACCCACAAAAGTGGTTTATAATTCGAATGAGGAAGGAAAACTTGTAAAAAATGACCCCATGCCAAAAAAATTCATTCTGGGGGTTCGAATGAACTCATTGGTTTGAACGAA